>JAJGOT010000852.1:0-80000 GCA_022457155.1 Cladopsammia gracilis | reverse complement strand
CGGAACATGCAGAAAGACCCCAAACAAAGGCAACTTTGATTTCGAGTTAAACTGTAATCCACATCAATCCTTGCAATCCTGCACTCTATCTCCAAACTACTACTTTTGTTTTGTACTATAGGATCTTTTTATCCAACTGAGT
This sequence comes from Cladopsammia gracilis, assembly GCA_022457155.1. NCBI lineage: Eukaryota > Metazoa > Cnidaria > Anthozoa > Scleractinia > Dendrophylliidae > Cladopsammia > Cladopsammia gracilis. Next base: position 79,858 of record JAJGOT010000852.1, on the reverse strand, counting down.
TGTCTATTTTGTGTCATTTGGCGATATAACGTGTAAATAAGCTAAGCGACATTTTGCCACTTCGGCGGGACAGGGTCATTAGTATGCATTTACAAAGAGTATTCACGAAGTGCGATGGCTAAAACGAAAATGCCCGAAATATTGACGAACGGGCTCCGTAATTTTTCTCCTAGGAGCCTACAGATGTCTCGTAAGGTATGACAAACAAACAATTTATTTCTCCATCTTACAAGCAATAGCTAAGGAAATGCAACGAAGTAAAGGAGCTCAAAATAGATTGAGCCGTTAAAACGCTCGCATTTTAGAGTCAGATAAATGTCACGATTGACATTGCTTCTTCAGGAAACAAAGGCAACTTTGATTTCAAGCTCAAATGTAATCCACTTCAATCCTTGTAATCCTGCGCTCTACCTCCAAACTACTGTTTTTGTTTCGTACTATAGGATCGTTTTATCCAAGTAAGTTGTTTATATTGTGCCATTTGGCGATATAACGTGTAAATAAGCTAAGCGACATTTTTCCTCTTTGGCGGGACAGTTTCATCAGTAGGCATTTACGAAGAGTATTCACGAAGTGCGACGGCTGAAACCGAAAATATCCGAAATATTGACGAACGGGCTCCGTAATTTTTCTCCTAGGAGGAAACTGATTTCTCTTAAGGTATGACAAACAAACAATCTATTTCTCCATCTTACAAACATTAGCTAAGGAAATAAAACGAAGTAAAGGAGCTCAAATTATCCATCTAAGTTGTATATTTTGTGCCATTGAGCGATATAACGTGTAAATAAGCTAAGCGACATTTGCCACTTGGGCGGAACAGTGTCATCAGTATGCATTTACGAAGATTATTCACGAAGTTGCGACGGCTGAAACCGAAAATATCCGAAATATTGACGAACGGGCTCCGTAATTTTTCTCCTAGGAGCCAACAGATGTCTCGTAAGGTATGACAAACAATTAATTTATTTCTCCATGTTATAAACATTAGCTAAGGAAATGCAACGAAGTAAAGGAGCGCAAAATAGATTGAGCCGTTAAAACGCTCGCATTTTTGAGTCAGATAAATGTCACGATTGACATTGCTTCTCCAGCAAACAAAGGCAACTTTGATTTCAAGCTCAACTGTAATCCTCTTCAATCCTTGCAATCCTGCGCTCTATCTCCAAACTACTGTTTTTGTTTCGTACTATAGGATCGTTTTATCCAAGTAAGTTGTTCATATTGTGCCTTTTGGCGATATAACGTGTGAATAAGCTAAGCGACATTTTTCCTCTTGGGCGGGACAGTTTCATCAGTAGGCATTTACGAAGAGTTTTCACGAAGTTGCGACGGCTGAAACCGAAAATATCCGAAATATTGACGAACGGGCTCCGTAATTTTTGTCCTAGGAGCAAACAGATGTCTCATAAGGTATGACAAAGAAACAATTTTTTTTCACCTAAAAAACATTAACTAAGCAAATGCAACGAAGTAAAGGAGTTCAAAATAGACTGCGCCGTTATAACGAACGCATTTTCGTTTCAGTAAATGTCACGATTGACACTGCTTCTCCAGCAAACAAAGGCAACTTTCATTTCAAGCTAAACTGTAATTCACATTAATCCTTGCAATCCTGCGCTCTATCTCCAAACTACTGTTTTTGTTTTGTACTATAACCAGACATTATGGCTAGACATAATGTAATTTATATCAAGGCATGGTGCTCACATGATAATCTGTTGGGTAAGGCTGTACCAGGTACGCCAAATCTAGCCAATGAGATTGGGGAGGCGTGGTTTCGAGGGTATATTAGGTCTAGTTCAATGATATTCTTCCTTCTCTCCTGTGTCATAGATAAGGAAAGATCACCTTGGAGTAAAATCTTTTCGTTTCTTCAGGCAAGTATTACCTTTTTGCTATCATGGCGCCACTACGTGTTTTGATGCTCGGACATTCGTTTATTCGTCGTTTACACACTTTTCTTTTGCGTAATTTTAATGCGCAAATCGCAGAAAACTTTAGTTTGCCAGGTGATCTTGTCATCCGATGGCATGGGATTGGAGGGAGAACTGTGTTTAAAACTAAAAAATTTGATCTTAGTGCTGTCGAGGATTTCGCTCCCGACGTGGTTGTTTTACAATTAGGTACCAATGACCTTGCCAACACTTCGGCCGTTGAAACGGGCTCAGCAATAGAAGACCTGTGTCGATTGCTTCATGAGTCATACGGTGTTGAAGTGATTTGTGTTTGCCAAACACTTCATAGGCACGATGCTCCTTTGTTCAACAGGCAGGTCAATTTACTCTCACAGTATCTTAAGGTAGTCTTAGAGCCGCTATCTTATACAGTTTATTGGCGTCACAGAGGTTTTTGGCGTGCCAAGTCTCGTTTTCTTGTCCGCGACGGTGTACATTTAAACAACCGTGGCAATTATAAGTATTTTCGCAGCTTGAGGGGCGCGGTTCTTAGATGTAGACGGTTTTTCACTGCCCGTTGAGTTTCATTTGTTTAATTGCAGTACGTCTGTTTAATTTACATTGCCAGTTCCTTACTTTTGCCCAGCCGATTGCTTTGTTTACAACAGCCTTGCTATTTGTTCAAATGTTATAGGGAATTTTATTTCCCATGGTACAGCAGGCTTGTTTTAGTTGTTCAATCACGATGTACATGATATCGTGTTGATTATGCGGCTTTGGTCCTGTTTATTTTTGTGCTTACACTTTACCAATTTGAGTGTTCAACCCTTTTGTCAGCCCCCGTTTGGGGGTGTGGCCAATGCACTCGGTAAAAGTGATTATGCACCTCATGTTTATGGAACTTGACTATCTGTGTGTTGTACTGCTTCATTGTTCCTCCAGTTACATTCAATTATTTGTATCCTGATTTGCTTTCTTTGATTGCTGTCTATATGTTGAACCGTGACCTCTCTTAAGCTGTTTAAAACGCCGCTATAATTAGAATGCTAGACAACAATGGTGGGTTATGTCGGGGCCATCTATTGTCTATTTTTTGTGTCCGTTGCGAAATAGTCTGTCACTGTGTTATTTGTTATTCTGCCAGTTTCGTAGTTTCGCCATAATGCCTCCGAAAAAGAGTGCAGCTCCGAAAAAGCGTGCAGCCCAGCAAGTAAGACCGCTTCGACCTAATAAACGAGCCAGACGAGGGAGGCTACAAACTGATGAAGAGCGCGATGTCACCATCACGGAGCCGCCAAAGGAAGATTCCAGTGGTACAGTATTAGTAAATGTTGGAGCCATTTCCTCCACTATCTCGGCAGTTGTGAGCCAGGCCATAAAGACAGCATTTTCACCGGAGAATCTGGCTTCTCTTATTGGCGTCGGCAATCAGCAAGAGGCCCCCGGACTTGTTGACCAGGCGGTGGAGGACGAAGTGATTGCAATCTCGACGACCCATGGTCAATCAGGAACTGATGAAGGTGCATTTAATCATCTGAATAGATTAGTTAATTTTAATGATCCCAGACCACAGAGTCTGTTTACCAGTGTTTCAGTACCGCTTACGACTAGGATTAGTTCCAAGGTTAAAGCAAAAATTTGGGCGAATGAATACATTAATTTTGCGACCTTATTATCTGATTCCCCTCAAGACGAGGGAAAATATTCTTTAGCAATGTCCCCGTCGGTAGGTTCATCGAGTCAACCGTCACTGACGCTTGAGCCCTATCACACTTCCAAGCGAATTTCAAATATATCCCAGTGGGTTTCTGCATTTAGCATATTTGTTTCTGTGTATTCGGAAAGAATTTCTAACCACACGGCACAGTTGATGAAATACTGTGAGGTGGTGCGGGACCTGGCTTCAAAGGCGGGTGATTGGCATTGGTACGATGAGCAATTTAGGTATTTGAGGCAATCGTCGCCAGAACAATATCCGTGGGATCAAATTCACTGGGAATTGTGGTTAAGGGCATCTAATCCTTTTCGCCGACCTCAAACGCCAACGCCCACCAACAAACGTTTTCGTTCCCAAAGATTCCCTAGAGGCACGTGCTGGGCTTTTCAAGCCGGTAAACACTGCTCGGGGTGCCAATACGAGCACGTGTGTTACAAATGTGGTGAAAAACACCCAGGGGGGCAATGCTCCGCTCCGTCAACCAAATCCAGGTTTGCTACTAATGGCCCAAAAGGCAAGCGAGATAGCCCTCAAGCAGCGGGCTCTGCACAGCAAACCGGTCACACCAGTAAGCGTTGATCGGCTTGAATTCTTGTTAGACGGGTACGATCCAGTTTTAAAACAATTTCTTGTTGAGGGATTTCGTTGCGGTGTCAGGGTTAATTATGTTGGTGAGCGTTCTGCGTCTGATTCTCCTAATCTTAAAAGTGCCTTGGAACAACCGGAGATAATACGTGCTAAATTACGCAAGGAATGTGATGCAGGGCGAATTGTCGGACCGTTTTCAACTCCACCCTTTTCTAAATTCCGTTGTTCTCCATTGGGCCTTGTTCCTAAACAAGATCCATCCGAGTCTCGAATGATACACCATTTATCTTTTCCAAAGGGTTCTTCAGTTAATGATTTCATTCCTGATTATTGTTCTACAGTTCACTATGCATCTGTCGGGGATGCGACAAAGTTATTGAGACGTTTGGGTAAAGGTTGTTTTATGGCCAAAACAGACGTTAAATCGGCTTTCCGTATAATCCCGATTCACCCTGCTGATTATTCCTTGCTTGGTATGAAATGGGATAACATGTATTATTTTGATCGATGTCTCGCTATGGGGCTTTCGAGTTCTTGTGCTGTCTTCGAGTCGTTTAGCACGGCTCTCGAATGGTTGTCCATGACGCGTCTCGGTGCTAGTGCAGTTTTACATATTTTAGATGATTTCCTGTTTATGGCCAAAAGCGAAGAGCAGTGTCGGTATGACCTGAACAATTTTGTTACAATGTGTCATCACCTGGGTGTCCCTTTAGCCCCTGAGAAAACCGTCGGCCCCGCAACTGTGTTACAGTTTGCGGGAATCACGCTAGATTCTGTTCGCCAAGAGGCGCGCCTCCCAGAGGAAAAACTGCTTAAATGTCGTGCGATGTTACAAGATTTTCAAGCCCGGCGCTCCGTTCGCCTGAAAGAACTTCAGTCTTTAATAGGTTTGTTGAATTTTACGTGTCTCGTGGTAGTTCCCGGCCGAGCTTTTCTTCGTCGTATGATTGATCTTACAAAAGGCGTTAAAAAGCCTCATCATCACATTCACCTGTCGAGAGGAGCGCAATCGGATATTATGCTCTGGCTAAGATTTTTAGAAGATTTTAACGGGCGCTCGTTTTTCTTCGGTGACGTTTGGGAAACATCCCAGACCCTACAGTTATATACGGATTCGGCGGGATCAATCGGTTTTGGGGCGGTTTTTGGTAGCCACTGGTTTCATGGCATTTGGCCGGACACTTGGAAAACTTATAACATCGCGCTTTTAGAACTTTTTCCTATTGTCCTTGCCATTCACATCTGGGGGTCTCTTATGACAGATACACGTGTCATATTTTACTCTGACAATGCCGCTGTTGTCGACATTATCAATAACCAGACGTCCAAACACCAGGGTATTATGGTACTGTTAAGGGACTTAGTGTTAAGCTGCCTTAGACATAACATTTTCTTTCGCGCTCGCCATATTCCAGCCAATAGCCAATTCTCGTGCTGATTACATTTCACGTTCCCAGGTCGCAAAGTTCAAGGAACTTTCGCCAGAAGCCGACGAGTTACCGACAACCGTTCCCGAGAACCTAATGCCCAAGAATTGGGCACTCAATTAAAACGTCTTTTAGGTTCCTCCTTAACTAGTAATTCTCGACGGATGTACCAGCGTGCGTGGGTTGTATTTCACCAATTTTATGCGCAAATTTATGATTGTACAAACCCTCAGGTACCTTTGCCTCCAACTTGTATTCCTCTTTTTATTTCATATCTTTCTTTTCAAAAATTGGCGTCTTCAACTATCAAATCGTATCTCTCTGCTATTTCTTATGCCCACAAAATTAAAGGTTTGCATGATCCAACCAAATCGTTTCTTGTTGAAAAGCTGCTGACAGCTTTGAGCCGTCAGCAGCCTTTGGACATCCGTCTGCCAATTACTCGACCTATTTTGCATGGGCTACTTCGTTCTCTTAGCTTCTCTAACTCTTCGGCATTTCAGCGTTCTCTGTTTTCGGCGATGTTCCTCGTCGCATTTTACGGCCTTTTTCGTATAGGTGAACTGGCTACCAAGAGCACGCGATTTGCGAGTTCTGTCATTCAGTACAGTGATTTGTCGTTCTCGTTTGGTAATGACCCTGATGGCCCGCCGCAGGGAGCGAAGATTACTATTCATGAATATAAGCACAACGCCAGTCGGCGCCCTTTTGACATTTTACTTGCACGGGATTTTTCTTTCCCCTTTTGCCCAGTGGCAGCTCTTTTCCAATTCTGCGAGGTTAGGGGGGATCGGCCTGGCCCGCTTTTTTGCCATGCTGATCAAACTTCAATTTCTGTTCACCAGTTCAATGCCACACTTCAACAGTGCTTATCGTATTGTGGTTTAGACACAAGTCGTTACAAGGGCCATAGTTTTCGTATCGGTGGTGCGTGTCATGCGGCGGAAAAAGGATATTCTGATGCGCAAATACGTGCTCTTGGTCGTTGGAAATCAGACGCATTTAAAACTTATTTGAGGTCGGAAATTCGTTACGCTAATTGAATAATTTACATAGGTGTTGACATTTGGTAAGTAGGTCAGGCAATTGGGCTGCTACTTGCTAGAATTTCATCCCTACAATGTTTAGTACAGTAATGTAGATTTAGTTTAGCGGTTATGCCTGTTTAGAGGGTCAGACATTGGGCTGTTTCTTTGCAGGCTCTTATCTCCAAATTTTATCGGTTACACTATTTCGTGCCTTAAGGTTATTGCAACATAGGTGTTCCTGGCGCTCAATGTTATTGTCCAGACACGGGCTGCAGTTTCATTGTCGTTACTTATATTATAGCTGCGTGTTGTCATGTTCTCACATTTTTCACGGATTAAGTTATCACATTTTTCACGGATTAAGTAATTGAGTACAATTTTATTTTCTCGACGCTCAATGTTCCTGTTCAGACAAAGGGCTGCAGTTTCATTGTAGTTATCTATTTACAATTTCATTACTTAATTTTTCTTCCGCTTTCCAGCTTAAACGCGAGCATTGCTTCTTTCGTGGTTTTGTGGGGCTTCAGCCACAGAGGTGTGGCTTGTGGCGGGTTTTTGTCGCCCCACTTTGTATCAGTTACTTATTGATGGTTTTTACATATGTCGCTGTGTTGTGATTCTGTTACATTTGATCTTATTAAACCTGCCACAATTGTGGCCAGATTTATCCAACACAGGTGTTTGTTTTAATAGTCTCGTATTAAAGCAAGTAATCGGGAATTCAAGCGAAGCTCGCGCTTAAAAGTTGGCCTTGTTTATCACCGGCCTTGATATAAAACCAGACATTATGGCTAGACATAATGTAATTTATATCAAGGCATGGTGCTCACATGATAATCTGTTGGGTAAGGCTGTACCAGGTACGCCAAATCTAGCCAATGAGATTTGGGAGGCGTGGTTTCGAGGGTATATTAGGTCTAGTTCAATGATATTCTTCCTTCTCTCCAGTGTCATCGATAAGGAAAGATCACCTTGGAGTAAAATCTTACCCGCCTCCTTCCCCTTCTCCTACCAACGGATTATCATTGCTTTCGTGTTATATAAATTATTTTAGTTTAGTGTGTGGCGGGTTTTTGTCGCCCCACTTTGTATCAGTTACTTATTCATGGTTTTTACATATGTCGCTGTGTTGTGATTCTGTTACATTTGATCTTATTAAACCTGCCACAATTGTGGCCAGATTTATCCAACACAGGTGTTTGTTTTAATAGTCTCGTATTAAAGCAAGTAATCGGGAATTCAAGCGAAGCTCGCGCTTAAAAGTTGGCCTTGTTTATCACCGGCCTTGATATAAAGGATCTTTTTATCTAACTGAGTTGTATATTTTGTGTCACTTGGCGTTATAACGTGGAAATAAGCTGAGCGACATTTTTCCTCTTGGGCAGGACAGTTTCATCAGTAGGCATTTACGAACAGTATTCACGAAGTGCGACGGCTGAAACCGAAAATATCCGAAAGATTGACGAACGGGCTCCGTAATTTTTCTCCTAGGAGCAAACTGATTTCTCTTAAGGTATGACAGACAAACAATTTATTTTCCATCTTAAAAACATTAACTTAACAAATGCAACGAAATAAAGAAGCTCAAAATAGACTGAGCCGTTATAACGCACGCACTTTGGTTTCAGATAAATGTCACTCTTGACACAGCCTTTCCAGCAAACAAAGGCAACTTTGATTTCAAGCTAAACTGTAATCCACTTCAATACTTGCAATCCTGCGCTTTATCTTCAAAGTACTACTTTTCTTTTGTACTATAGCATGTTTTTATCCAACTAAGTTGTATATTTTGTGCCATTTGGCAATATAACGTGGAAATAAGCAAAGCGACATTTTGCCACTTCGACGGGACAGTGTCATCAGTATGCATTTATGAAGAGTATTCACGAAGTTGCGACGGCTGAAACCGAAAATATCCGAAATATTGACGAACGGGCTCCGTATTTTTTGTCCTAGGAGCAAACAGATGTCTCATAAGGTATGACAAACAAACAATTTTTTTTCCATCTACAAAACATTAACTAAGCAAATCCAACGAAGTAAAGGAGTTCAAGATAGACAGAGCCGTTATAGCGCACGCATTTTGGTTTCAGATAAATGTCACGATTGACACTGCCTCTCCAGCAAACAAAGGCAACTTTAATTTTAAGTTAAACGGTAATCCACTTCAATCCTTGCAATCGTGCGCTCTATTTCCAAACTACTACTTTTGTTTTGTGCTATAGGATCTTTTTATCTAACGGAGTTGGATATTTTGAGCCATTTGGCGATATAACGTGGAAATAATTAGCTAAGCGACATTTTGCATTTTCGGCGGGACGGTGTCATCAGTATGCATTTACGAAGAGTATTCACGAAGTGCAACGGCTAAAACCGAAAATGACAGAAATATTGACGAACGGGCTCCGTAATTTTTCTCCTAGGAGCCAGCAGATGACTCGTAAGGTATGACAAACAAACAATTTATTTCTCCATGTTATAAACATTAGCTAAGCAAATGCAACGAAGTAAAGGAGCTCAAAATAGACTGAGCCGTTATAACGCACGCATTTTGGTTTCAGATAACTGTCACGATTGACACTGCCTCTCCAGCAAACAAAGGCAAGTTTGATTTCAAGTTAAACGGTAATCCACTTCAATCCTTGCAATCGTGCGCTCTATTTCCAAACTACTACTTTTGTTTTGTGCTATAGGATCTTTTTATCCAACTGAGTTGGATATTTTGAGCCACTTGGCGATATAACATGGAAATAAGCTACGCGACATTTTGCCAATTCGGCGGGACAGTGTCATCAGTATGCATTTACGAAGCGTATTCACGAAGTTGCGACGGCTGAAACCGAAAATATCCGAAATATTGACGAACGGGCTCCGTATTTTTTCTCCTAGGAGCCAACAGATGTCTCGTAAGGTATGACAAACAAACAATTTATTTCTCCATGTTATAAACATTAGCTAAGGAAATGAAACTAAGTAAAGGAGCTCAAAATAGATTGAGCCGTTAAAACGCTCGCATTTTAGAGTCAGATAGATGTCACGATTGACATTGCTTCTCCAGCAAACAAAGGCAACTTTGATTTCAAGCTCAACTGTAATCCACTTCAATCCTTGCAATCCTGCGCTCTATCTAAAAACTACTGTTTTTGTTTCGTACTATAAGATCGTTTTATCCAAGTAAGTTGTTTATATTGTGCCATTTGGCGATATAACGTGTAAATAAGCTAAGCGACATTTTTCCTCTTGGGCGGGACAGTTTCATCAGTAGGCATTTACGAAGAGTATTCACGAAGTGCGACGGCTGAAACCGAAAATATTCGAAATATTGACGAACGGACTCCGTAATTTTTCTCCTAGGAGCAAACTGATTTCTCTTAAGGTATGACAAACAAACAATTTATTTTTCCATCTTAAAAACATTAACTTAGCAAATGCAACGAAGTAAAGGAGCTCAAAATAGACTGAGCCGTTTTAACGCACGCATTTTGGTTTCAGATAAATGTCAGGATTGACAATGCCTCTCCAGCAAACAAAGGTAGATTCTGCATGTACCGGTTGCATATTACGTTAAAAAAAGGAACAAAGAACGACAATAATACAAATGCAAAACAAGACCAAAAATACAATACCTCACAAACAATAGAAAACAATGAGTGTTTCATGGATACCGGAACATGCAGAAAGACCCCAAACAAAGGCAACTTTGATTTCGAGTTAAACTGTAATCCACATCAATCCTTGCAATCCTGCGCTCTATCTCCAAACTACTACTTTTGTTTTGTACTATAGGATCTTTTTATCCAACTGAGTTGTCTATTTTGTGTCATTTGGCGATATAACGTGTAAATAAGCTAAGCGACATTTTGCCACTTCGGCGGGACAGGGTCATAAGTATGCATTTACAAAGAGTATTAACGAAGTTGCGACGGCTGAAACCGAAAATATCCGAAATATTGACGAACGGGCTCCGTATTTTTTGTCCTAGGAGCAAACAGATGTCTCATAAGGTATGACAAACAAACAATTTTTTTTTCATCTAAAAAACATCAACTAAGCAAATGCAACGAAGTAAAGGAGTTCAAAATAGACTGAGCCGTTATAACGCACGCATTTTGGTTTCAGATAACTGTCACGATTGACACTGCCTCTCCAGCAAACAAAGGCAAGTTTGATTTCAAGTTAAACGGTAATCCACTTCAATCCTTGCAATCGTGCGCTCTATTTCCAAACTACTACTTTTGTTTTGTGCTATAGGATCTTTTTATCCAACGGAGTTGGATATTTTGAGCCATTTGGCGATATAACATGGAAATAAGCTACGCGACATTTTGCCAATTCGGCGGGACAGTGTCATCAGTATGCATTTACGAAGCGTATTCACGAAGTTGCGACAGCTGAAACCGAAAATATCCGAAATATTGACGAACGGGCTCCGTATTTTTTCTCCTAGGAGCCAACAGATGTCTCGTAAGGTATGACAAACAAACAATTTATTTCTCCATGTTATAAACATTAGCTAAGGAAATGCAACGAAGTAAAGGAGCTCAAAATAGATTGAGCCGTTAAAACGCTCGCATTTTAGAGTCAGATAGATGTCACGATTGACATTGCTTCTCCAGCAAACAAAGGCAACTTTGATTTCAAGCTCAACTGTAATCCACTTCAATCCTTGCAATCCTGCGCTCTATCTAAAAACTACTGTTTTTGTTTCGTACTATAAGATCGTTTTATCCAAGTAAGTTGTTTATATTGTGCCATTAGGCGATATAAGGTGTAAATACGCTAAGCGACATTTTTTTTCCTCTTGGGCGGGACAGTTTCATCAGTAGGCATTTACGAAGAGTATTCACGAAGTGCGACGGCTGAAACCGAAAATATTCGAAATATTGACGAACGGACTCCGTAATTTTTCTCCTAGGAGGAAACTGATTTCTCTTAAGGTATGACAAACAAACAATTTATTTTTCCATCTTAAAAACATTAACTTAGCAAATGCAACGAAGTAAAGGAGCTCAAATAGACTGAGCCGTTATAACGCACGCATTTTGGTTTCAGATAAATGTCACGATTGACAATGCCTCTCCAGCAAACAAAGGTAGATTCTGCATGTACCGGTTGCATATTACGTTAAAAAAAGGAACAAAGAACGACAATAATACAAATGCAAAACAAGACCAAAAATACAATACCTCACAAACAATAGAAAACAATGAGTGTTTCATGGATACCGGAACATGCAGAAAGACCCCAAACAAAGGCAACTTTGATTTCGAGTTAAACTGTAATCCACATCAATCCTTGCAATCCTGCGCTCTATCTCCAAACTACTACTTTTGTTTTGTACTATAGGATCTTTTTATCCAACTGAGTTGTCTATTTTGTGTCATTTGGCGATATAACGTGTAAATAAGCTAAGCGACACTTTGCCACTTCGGCGGGACAGGGTCATTAGTATGCATTTACAAAGAGTATTCACGAAGTGCGATGGCTAAAACGAAAATGCCCGAAATATTGACGAACGGGCTCCGTAATTTTTCTCCTAGGAGCCAACAGATGTCTCGTAAGGTATGACAAACAAACAATTTATTTCTCCATCTTACAAGCAATAGCTAAGGAAATGCAACGAAGTAAAGGAGCTTAAAATAGATTGAGCCGTTAACACGCTCGCATTTTAGAGTCAGATAAATGTCACGATTGACATTGCTTCTTCAGGAAACAAAGGCAACTTTGATTTCAAGCTCAAATGTAATCCACTTCAATCCTTGTAATCCTGCGCTCTACCTCCAAACTACTGTTTTTGTTTCGTACTATAGGATCGTTTTATCCAAGTATGTTGTTTATATTGTGCTATTTGGCGATATAACGTGTAAATAAGCTAAGCGACATTTTTCCTCTTGGGCGGGCCAGTTTCATCAGTAGGCATTTACGAAGAGTATTCACGAAGTGCGACGGCTGAAACCGAAAATATCCGAAATATTGACGAACGGGTTCCGTAATTTTTCTCCTAGGTGGAAACTGATTTCTCTTAAGGTATGACAAACAAACAATTTATTTTTCCATCTTAAAAACATTAACTTAGCAAATGCAACGAAGTAAAGGAGCTCAAAATAGACTGAGCCGTTATAACGCACGCATTTTTGTTTCAGTAAATGTCACGATTGTCACTGCCTCTATAGCAAACAAAGGCAACTTTGATTTCAAGCTAAACTGCAATCCACTTCAATCCTTGCAATCCTGCGCTCTATCTCCCAAGTACTACTTTTGGTTTGTACTATAGCATGTTTTTATCCAGCTAAGTTGTCTATTTTGAGCCATTTCGCGATATAACGCTGAAATAAGCTAAGCGACATTTTGCCACTTCGACGGGACAGTGTCATCAGAATGCATTTACGAAGAGTATTCACGAAGTTGCGACGGCTGAAACCGAAAATATTCGAAATATTGACGAACGGACTCCGTAATTTTTCTCCTAGGAGCAAACTGATTTCTCTTAAGGTATGACAAACAAACAATTTATTTTTCCATCTTAAAAACATTAACTTAGCAAATGCAACGAAGTAAAGGAGCTCAAAATAGACTGAGCCGTTTTAACGCACGCATTTTGGTTTCAGATAAATGTCAGGATTGACAATGCCTCTCCAGCAAACAAAGGTAGATTCTGCATGTACCGGTTGCATATTACGTTAAAAAAAGGAACAAAGAACGACAATAATACAAATGCAAAACAAGACCAAAAATACAATACCTCACAAACAATAGAAAACAATGAGTGTTTCATGGATACCGGAACATGCAGAAAGACCCCAAACAAAGGCAACTTTGATTTCGAGTTAAACTGTAATCCACATCAATCCTTGCAATCCTGCGCTCTATCTCCAAACTACTACTTTTGTTTTGTACTATAGGATCTTTTTATCCAACTGAGTTGTCTATTTTGTGTCATTTGGCGATATAACGTGTAAATAAGCTAAGCGACACTTTGCCACTTCGGCGGGACAGGGTCATTAGTATGCATTTACGAAGAGTATTCACGAAGTGCGACGGCTGAAACCGAAAATATTCGAAATATTGACGAACGGACTCCGTAATTTTTCTCCTAGGTGGAAACTGATTTCTCTTAAGGTATGACAAACAAACAATTTATTTTTCCATCTAAAAAACATTAACTAAGCAAATGCAACGAAGTAAAGGAGTTCAAAATAGACTGAGCCGTTATAACGCACGCATTCTGGTTTCAGATAAATGACATGATTGACACTGCCTCTCCAGCAAACAAGGCAAGTTTGATTTCAAGTTAAACGGTAATCCACTTCAATCCTTGCAATCGTGCGCTCTATTTCAAAACTACTACTTTTGTTTTGTGCTATAGGATATTTTTATCCAACGGAGTTGGATATTTTGAGCCATTTGGCTATATAACGTGGAAATAATTAGCTAAGCGACATTTTGCCACTTCTGCGGGACGGTGTCATCTGTATGCATTTACGAAGAGTATTCACGAAGTGCGACGGCTGAAACCGAAAATGACCGAAATATTGACGAACGGGCTCCGTATTTTTTCTCCTAGGAGCCAACAGATTTTTCATAAGGTATGACAAACAAACAGTTCATTTTTTCATCTTACAAACATTAACTAAGTAACTGCAACGAAGTATATGAGTTCAAAATAGACTGAGCCGTTATAACGAACGCATTTTGTGTATAGTTTAAAAAACGAGCAGTAGTGTATTATCAGGTTTAAAAACTCGAGGCGAAGCCGAGAGTTTTTACACCTGATAATACACGTGCTGCGAGTTTTTTGAACGGCTTCAAAAACATTCTTTCAAAAGCGTGTCCCTTCGGAATTAAAACAATTGCGCTTTTGTGGGAAGAGGAAATTAGCATACGAGAATAACAAGTAGACTAGACTGATTCGCATACAACACATGTGCCACGTCTTCGACGAAGTGACCATTGCTTCCCGGCTCCTGTCGAAAGTTTTGGGATTTTATAGTTCTGAGGGAAAACATCTACTGAAAAATGCCATACTAAAGTTGTCAGGTACGGTAGATAAAACGGCTGATAATTCTTTTTTTCAGAGGTAGAGAACGAGTAGAAATAAGCAGCTTGCATCTGCGTACCAGTCGCTCACCTGGCAATTTACACGAGGGCGCTGGTGTCATTCAAATAACGGCTCACTTGTTAAACTGTTGGTTGTTTATTTTGTTGAGAAGATTCCAAATAGAATGGCGAAAGACCAGATTTCGTAAAACAGTACTGCACAAAAATATTAAAGTCACCATTTGTTGCACTAACAATCCTGAACAATTACTACCCATATCAGTAATCTTTATATAAAGATTACGTGTGATCTTAATATAAATATCACGCTCATTTTAAAATCATTCTCATTAAAAATTCAGCGATAATTGCATTGTTTGCCCATTCAGCCCCGAACTCCCCTGTGACTGAAATCAAAGCCGCCACCAGGCTTTTTATAATGACCGTAGATTACTAGGTATAAAGGCTCATACACGTGATCGATTTGCATCGTGTGATTGGCTGATATGCTCATGAATTATTAATGAGTTTTTGAATTTCAGATAAATGTCACGATTGACACTGCCTCTCCAGCAAACAAAGGCAACTTTCATTTCAAGCTAAACTGTAATTCACATTAATCCTTGCAATCCTGCGCTCTATCTCCAAACTACTGTTTTTGTTTTGTACTATAGGATCTTTTTATCTAACTGGGTTGTATATTTTGTGTCACTTGGCGATATAACGTGGAAATAAGCTAAGCGACATTTTTCCTCTTGGGCGGGACAGTTTCATCAGTAGGCATTTACGAAGAGTATTCACGAAGTGCGACGGCTGAAACCGAAAATATCCGAAATATTGACGAACGGACTCCGTAATTTTTCTCCTAGGAGCCAACAGATGTCTCGTACGGTATGACAAACAAACAATTTATTTCTCCATCTTAATATATATAGATAGCCCAAGCCTAACAGCGTCGCACTTTGAACAAGCTTAATTAAGGTGAAACTTAACCAAGGTGAAACTTAACTAAGGTGAAAGGTTGGAAGCACAAGAATTAAGATTGACGAACGGGCTATTTTCAATTTTAGCAATTCTCAAATACAGTTTTACGCGACTGTCTGCACAGTACATTTTTATAGACCGTACAAAAGTTCACAAAAACAACTTTTCTCTGTCTAGAATAACTAGTACCACTAGTTTCCGAATAAAATACAGTTTTTGTTTGTCAAAAATTGCCCGAGAAACTGATTTGAAAATCAAAAATTGCAAAAATACACAAACATATTTGCATAAGGCGATACGAGTGAAGATAGAACTGTACTATAAAATCAAAGTCTTGTTTTGTTTACATAAAATCGCTTTTCAAACTATCTAATGAATGAACAAACACATAAAAATGGACAACACAATCTTATTTCGAAAAAATTTATTCAAATCTCCATTAGTTTACGTTTAAAAGCAAAACGCGTACCATTTAAGCTTAATTATAGCTCATCGAGTTCAAGCTTTCTTCGATGAAATTCAAGAGATCGATACAACTGAATTTAAGCACGTTTTAAAATCAATTCTCCAAAACTAACAATAACACCAATAAAAAGTCACTCACAGATTGATATCAACATAAATTCTCATCGAAAACTTAATCTGTTTTACCTTTAAGTCCCTCGCTTGCTTGGTTCTGAAATCCGTAGAAAACAAATATCTCCCGCATTGATAAAAACGTAATGCATGAAGTTCCTCGAAGCAAGATTTCATCCCTGAAAGCTCGTCTTTTTCCACTAAAGCGGCTTCTGAGTATCCCTTAATTAGTATCCTTGTCTTGAGTAGCAAACCGCGAAATATTAAGGGAAATAACGCCTTTAATTTCAACGGTTTTCTCCGCTTAGTAAATTCACAGCAAAACTTCAAAGTGTTTTTCTAGCTGACGTGACATTCGGCCGTGTAACCGCACGAAAAACAAAGCCTCGCTTTGGTTTCAACATAACGTCGTACGCACATGTTTTGCGACGTCATACGCGCCCGCGAGCTAGTCCTGCGCGAAGGCAAGCTAGTCCTGCGCGACGGCGGCGGCGGAGGTCGGAGGTCGGGCACACGCGCGCCCGCGAAACATTCCGCTAGCCATGACCATGAAAAATGACGGGCATGGTTCTATGAGTATGGAGCTGCGCAGCCAGGCCTTCGGCCTGGCAAGTGCTCCGCTATAAACATAAGCTAAGCAAATGCAACGAAGTAAAGGAGCTCAAAATAGACTAAGCCGTTATAACGCACGCAGTTTTGTTTCAGTAAATGTCACGATTGTCACTGCCTCTCTAGGAAACAAAGGCAACTTTGATTTCAAGTTAAACTGTAATCCACTTCAATCCTTGCAATCCTGCGCTCTATCTCCAAACTACTACTTTTGTTTTGTACTATAGGATCTTTTTATCCAACTGAGTTGTATATTTTGTGTCATTTGGCGATATAACGTGTAAATAAGCTAAGCGACATTTTGCCACTTCGCCGGGACAGGGTCATCAGTATGCATTTACAAAGAGTATTCACGAAGTGCGATGGCTAAAACGAAAATGCCCGAAATATTGACGAACGGGCTCCGTAATTTTTCTCCTAGGAGCCTACAGATGTCTCGTAAGGTATGACAAACAAACAATTTATTTCTCCATCTTACAAACATTAGCTAAGGAAATAAAACGAAGTAAAGGAGCTCAAATTATCCATCTAAGTTGTATATTTTGTGCCATTGAGCGATATAACGTGTAAATAAGCTAAGCGACATTTTGCCACTTCGGCGGGACAGTGTCATCAGTATGCATTTACGAAGAGTATTCACGAAGTGGGACGGCTAAAACCGAAAATGACCGAAATATTGACGAACGGGCTCCGTAATTTTTCTCCTAGGAGCCAACAGATGTCTCGTAAGGTATGACAAACAAACAATTTATTTCTCCATTTTATAAACATAAGCTAAGCAAATGCAACGAAGTAAAGAAGCTCAAAATAGACTGAGCCGTTATAACGCACGCATTTTTGTTTCAGTAAATGTCACGATTGTCACTGCCTCTCCAGCAAACAAAGGCAACTTTAAGTTCAAGCTAAACTGCAATCCACTTCAATCCTTGCAATCCTGCGCTCTATCTTCCAAGTACTACTTTTGTTTTGTACTTTATAATATTCATTAATAATTCATAAGGTTTCTGTCCAATCACTGCACAGCATTAAGTTCACGTGAACATACTTGTATACCCAATAATAATCCCAAGTAGTTGAAAGCACGGGGAGGGTTTGAATAGTCAGCAGGGAAATGTTGGGGTTGATGAATTAATACAATAAATAATGGCCTTAATTAGTATTCTGTATATATACAGAATACTAATAGATCTATTAGTATTCTGTATATACAGAATACTAATAGATCTATTGGTATTCTGTATAAACAGAATACTAATAGATTTTTCTGTATGAACGATGCAGAACAGCTCGCAATTAAAATCCACATTTAATTTTTTGACTGAACTGCTTTATTGTTACAAATGTATCTTACTTTACTTGAAATTGAAATTAATAGTGCAGTTGTTAAAAACTGCATTGCTTGCAACATTCTTTACAATATTCATTGGCAAACTCCTTGATGACGATGGCAAAGTAATGTTAGCTAAAACGTCATCTGGAATATCAAAATTACTTGATGACGATGGCAAAGTAATGTTAGCTAGAACGTCATCTGGAATATCAAAATTACTTGATGACGATGGCAAAGTAATGTTAGCTAGAACGTCATCTGGAATATCAAAATTACTTGATGACGATGGCAAAGTAATGTTAGCTAGAACGTCATCTGGAATATCAAAGTCAAAATTACTTGATGACGATGGCAAAGTAATGTTAGCTAGAACGTCATCTGGAATATCAAAGTCAAAATTACTTGATGACGATGGCAAAATAATCTTAGCTAGAACGTCATCCGGAATCTCACTTTCAAAACTTGCGTTATCTGGAACAGCATCAAAACCCCAATTACATTCAAATACTGGAAAGTCAAAATCTCTCCAAATTTTCACCTTTTCTTTTTCGTCCTTCATATTTCCTTGAAGAGAAACGTTCGTGTTTGAACTAGGAAACTTACTTAAAGTACTGCTAACACTCGGGCCAAGAATCTTGCTCGCTTTAGCCGTTTGCCCCTTACTGGGTAATTGATATTTCAAAAGAGCATTTGACCGATGCCCTGTTCTCTCTCTTGCAATCTTTTCTTCTACCCCATTCTGGAAAAGCTTTGTAGCACAGGTTATGCGCAAACTATGTGATGTTTTACGACTCAGGCCCGCTTTGGCGCATAATTTGTCAGGCAAAATACTGTTTAGAGTGCACAGACCAACTGCTATTTTTTCGTAGCCAAAGCTCCCATCCCGTTTCGGTCTCAAATAGAACGCGCCCACACTCTCTGCAATATCTCTCACTTTATCCAAGTATAAACAATACATTGATTGTAAGCACGGGCTATGTATTTCACTGACTCGGTGACACTCATGTTTAACATAACGTGGTTCTCGCTTTAAATCCTTCAGACCCCCATGAAACGTTTTAGACGTACTTTCATCAAAAATAATATAGTGATCTACAACTTTAATATTACAAACTCTCAACAACTTATGTTCATTTGCTCTAAGACCAAACATCTTTCCGTTATAAAAATATAACGTGTGAAGCAAGGACTCAGCTGAATATGGTCCCAGCAACTGAAGTTCCCACAGCTTCATCTCTTCCTCCTCTGTCACTTCCTCTCTCTTTTCCATTTTGCAATCTTGTGCAATTCCCAGTTTGTTCGATTCCCTCATCTCTGCATCCAATGCCTGTCGGAATGTTCTACATCTGAAATTGAAAAACCCACATAACATAATTTCCCAGCTCTAGCGTTTATGGTTATAATACAACCCATGCAAATTTCAAAATATCACAAACAAGCTTACCGTTGTTCACTATTGCTCAGTACATTCACTCCTCTTTCCGCGTTGATATTCAATATATGCCTATTCAGGCCGCAAACTATTTGGTAAAGTGTCTTTGGAGGATACCGACCACCAGTCTTTTTCACAACTTCGCCAACGAATTTGGTCAGCCAAAAGTTTAGAGATGCAGGTGACAGTTCAGTGATTGGAACCGTTACATCTTGGATCTCTTCCAGATTACAGGGAAATCCAACGGACTCGTTTTTGGCTACTTTATTTTTACGAGTATTCTGCCATTCTTCAAATATTTTAACACTCCATTTAGTGCTGTTCCTAGTATTACGAGGAACAGTTTCTTTCAACCAAGATTCCTCCTCTTTAGGACTTTTTGGTTTCCTAAATGGACGAGCCATGTTTGTTGCGACTCCTCTGGCTGAGCAGCTATACCGAAGTGAATATTCAAATTTGTCTCGATTTTTTGCCCACAAAACACTATTGTTTAAAAAAGAAAAGGTTATTCAGGAACAGAGTGTTACATAACCTTATCCACGTTGGTGTTGTTTAAAAAAACAAAAGCTTGATCATTAACAGTGTGTTACATAACCAAATCCACGTTGGTGTTGTTTAAAAAAGAAAAAGCTTGATCATTAACAGTGTATTACATAACCTTATCCACGTCGGTTCAGAAACAATAGAAAATGTTTGCATAACAATGGAGTTTAAAATATCATAAGTACTTTACAATATTCGTGGCAATGTTGTATCGGATTTACAATCTCGAGCCGAAGGCTCGAGATTGTAAATCCGATACAACATCGCCACTCATATTGTAAATAGTACATAGCATGTTTTTATCCAACTAAGTTGTCTATTTTGTGCCATTTCGCGATATAACGCTGAAATAAGCTAAGCGACATCTTGCCACTTCGACGGGACAGTGTCATCAGTATGCATTTACGAAGAGTATTCACGAAGTTGCGACGGCTGAAACCGAAAATATCCGAAATATTGACGAATGGGCTCCGTATTTTTTGTCCTAGGAGCCAACAGATTTCTCAAAAGGTATGACAAACAAACAATTATTTCTCCATGTTATAAACATTAGCTAAGGAAATGCAACGAAGTAAAGGAGCTCAAAATAGATTGAGCCGTTAAAACGCTCGCATTTTAGAGACAGATAAATGTCACCATTGACATTGGTTCTCCAGCAAACAAAGGCAACTTTGATTTAAAGCTCAACTGTAATCCACTTCAATCCTTGCAATCCTAGGCTCTATCTCCAAACTACTCTTTTTGTTTCGTACTATAGGATCGTTTTATCCAAGTAAGTTGTTTATATTGTGCCATTTGGCGATAGAACGTGTAAATAAGCTAAGCGACATTTTTCCTCTTGGGCGGGACAGTTTCATCAGTAGGCATTTACGAAGAGTATTGACGAAGTGCGACGGCTGAATCCGAAAATATCCGAAATATTGACGAACGGGCTCCGTAATTTTTCTCCTAGGAGCCAACAGATGTCTCATAAGGTATGACAAACAATCAATTTATTTCTCCATGTTATAAACATTACCTAAGGAAATGCAACGAAGTGAAGGAGCGCAAAATAGATTGAGCCGTTAAAACGCTCGCATTTTAGAGTCAGATAAATGTCACGATTGACATTGCTTCTCCAGCAAACAAAGGCAACTTTGATTTCAAGCTCAACTGCAATCCACTTCAATCCTTGCAAACCTAGGCTCTATCTCCTAACTACTATTTTTGTTTCGTACTATAGGATCGTTTTATCCAAGTAAGTTATTTATATTGTGCCATTTGGCGATATAACGTTTAAATAAGCTATACGATATTTTACCTCTTGGGCGGGACAGTTTCATCAGTAGGCATTTTGGAAGAGTATTCACGAAGTGCGACGGCTAAAACCGAAAATGTCCGACGTATTGACTAATGGGCTCCGTATTTTTTCTCCTAGGAGCCAACACATGTTTCATAAGGTATGACAAACAAACAGTTTATTTTTTCATCTTACAAAAATTAACTAAGTAACTGCAACGAAGTATATGAGTTCAAAATAGACTGAGCCGTTATAACGCACGCATTTTGATTTCAGATAAATGTCACGATTGACACCGCCTCTCCAGCAAACAAAGGCAACTTTGATTTCAAGTTAAACGGTAATCCACTTCAATCCTTGCAATCGTGCGCTCTATTTCCAAACTACTACTTTTGTTTTGTGCTATAGGATCTTTTTATCCAACGGAGTTGGATATTTTGAGCCATTTCGCGATATAACATGGAAATAATTAGCTAAGTGACATTTTGCCACTTCTGCGGTACGGTGTCAGCAGTATGCATTTACGAAGAGTATTCACGAAGTGCGACGGCTAAAACCGAAAATGACCGAAATATTGACGAACGGGCTCCCTAATATTTCTCACAGGAGCCAACAGATGTCTCGTAAGGTATGACAAACAAACAATTTATTTCTCCATGTTATAAACATTAGCTAAGGAAATGCAACGAAGTAAAGGAGCGCAAAATAGATGGAGCCGTTAAAACGCTCGCATTTTAGAGTCAGATAAATGTCACGATTGACATTGCTTCTCCAGCAAACAAAGGCAAGTTTGATTTCAAGCTCAACTGTAATCCACTTCAATCCTTGTAATCCTAGGCTCTATCTCCAAACTACTGTTTCTGTTTCGTACTATACGATCGTTTTATCCAAGTAAGTTATTTATATTGTGCCATTTGGCGATATAACGTGTAAATAAGCTAAGCGATATTTTTCCTCTTGGGCGGGACAGTTTCATCAGTAGGCATTTACGAAGAGTATTCACGAAGTGCGATGGCTAAAACGAAAATGCCCGAAATATTGACG
The DNA here is from genome assembly GCA_022457155.1 of Cladopsammia gracilis. NCBI lineage: Eukaryota > Metazoa > Cnidaria > Anthozoa > Scleractinia > Dendrophylliidae > Cladopsammia > Cladopsammia gracilis. The sequence continues at coordinate 57,366 of JAJGOT010000852.1, read as the reverse complement.
AACGGGCTCCGTAATTTTTCTCCTAGGAGCCTACAGATGTCTCGTAAGGTATGACAAACAAACAATTTATTTCTCCATGTTATAAACATTAGCTAAGGAAATGCAAGGAAGAAAAGGAGCTCAAAATAGATTGAGCCGTTAAAACGCTCGCATTTTAGAGTCATAAATGTCACGATTGACATTGCTTCTCCAGCAAACAAAGGCAACTTTGATTTCAAGCTCAACTGTAATCCACTTCAATCCTTGCAATCCTAGGCTCTATCTCCAAACTACTGTTTTTGTTTCGTACTATAGGATCGTTTTATCCAAGTAAGTTGTTTATATTGTGCCATTTGGCGATATAACGTGTAAATAAGCTAAGCAACATGTTTCCTCTTGGGCGGGACAGTTTCATCAGTAGGCATTTACGAAGAGTATTGACGAAGTGCGACGGCTGAAACCGAAAATATCCGAAATATTGACGAACGGGCTCCGTAATTTTTCTCCTAGGAGCAAACTGATTTCTCTTAAGGTATGAAAAACAAACAAATTAATTTTTCCATCTAAAAACATTAACTTAGCAAATGCAACGAAGTAAAGGAGCTCAAAATAGACTGAGCCGTTATAACGCACGCATTTTGGTTTCAGATAAATGTCACGATTGACAATGCCTCTCCAGCAAACAAAGGTAGATTCTGCATGTACCGGTTGCATATTACGTAAAAAAGGGAACAAAGAACGACAATAATACAAATGCAAAACAAGAACAAAAATACAATACCTCACAAACAATAGAAAACAATGAGTGATTCATGGATACCGGAACATGCAGAAAGACCCCAAACAAAGGCAACTTTGATTTCAAGTTAAACTGTAATCCCCTTCAATCCTTGCAATCCTACGCTCTATCTCCAAACTACATCTTTTGTTTTGTACTATAGGATCTTTTTATCCAACTGAGTTGTATATTTTGTGTCATTTGGCGATATAACGTGTAAATAAGCTAAGAGACATTTTGCCACTTCGGCGGGACAGGGTCATTAGTGTGCATTTACAAAGAGTATTTACGAAGTGCGATGGCTAAAACGAAAATGCCCGAAATATTGACGAACGGGCTCCGTAATTTTTCTCCTAGGAGCCTACAGATGTCTCGTAAGGTATGACAAACAAACAATTTATTTCTCCATCTTACAAGCAATAGCTAAGGAAATAAAACGAAGTAAAGGAGCTCAAATTATCCATAAAAGTTGTATATTTTGTGCCATTGAGCGATATAACGTGTAAATAAGCTAAGCGACATTTTGCCACTTCGGCGGGACAGTGTTTTTATCAGTATGCATTTACCAAGAGTATTCACGAAGTGCGACGGCTAAAACCGAAAATGACCGAAATATTGACCAACGGGCTCCGTAAGTTTTCTCCTAGGAGCCAACAGATGTCTCGTAAGGTATGACAAACAAATAGTTTATTTCTCCATCTTATAAACATAAGCTAAGCAAATGCAACGAAGTAAGGGAGCTCAAAATAGACTGAGCCGTTATAACGCACGCATTTTTGTTTCAGTAAATGTCACGATTGTCACTGCCTCTCCAGCAAACAAAGGCAACTTTGATTTCAAGCTAAACTGCAATCCACTTCAATCCTTGTAATCCTGCGCTCTATCTTCCAAGTACTACTTTTGTTTTGTACTATAGCATGTTTTTATCCAACTAAGTTGTATATTTTGTGCCATTTCGCGATATAACGTGGAAATAGGCTAAGCGACGTTTTGCCACTTCGACGGGACAGTGTCATCAGTATGCATTCACGAAGAGAATTCACGAAGTTGCGACGGCTGAAACCGACAATATCCGAAATATTGACGAACGGGCTCCGTATTTTTTGTCCTAGGAGCAAACAGATGTCTCATAAGGTATGACAAACAAACAATTTATTTTTCCATCTTAAAAACATTAACTAAGCAAATGCAACGAAGTAAAGAAGCTCAAAATAGACTGAGCCGTTATAACGCACGCATTTTGGTTTCAGATAAATGTCACGATTGACACTGCCTCTCCAGCAAACAAAGGCAACTTTGATTTCAAGTTAAACGGTAATACACTTCAATCCTTGCAATCGTGCGCTCTATTTCCAAACTACTACTTTCGTTTTGTGCTATAGGATCTTTTTATCCAACGGAGTTGGAGATGTTGAGCCATTTGGCGATATAACGTGGAAATAAATAGCTAAGCGACATTTTGCCACTTCTGCGGAACAGTGTCATCAGTATGCATTCAGGAAGAACATTCACGAAGTGCGACGGCTAAAACCGAAAATGTCCGACGTATTGACGAATGGGCTCCGTATTTTTTCTCCTAGGAGCCAACAGATGTTTCATAAGGTATGACAAACAAACAGTTTATTTTTTCATCTTACAAACATTAACTAAGTAACTGCAACGAAGTATATGAGTTCAAAATAGACTGCGCCGTTATAACGAACGAATTTTGGTTTCAGTAAATTTCACGATTGACACTGCCTCTCCAGCAAACGAAGGCAACTTTCATTTCAAGCTAAACTGTAATTCACATTAATCCTTGCAATCCTGCGCTCTATCTCCAAACTACTGTTTTTGTTTTGTACTATAGGATCTTTTTATCTAACTGAGTTGTATATTTTGTGTCACTTGGCGATATAACGTAGAAATAAGCTAAGCGACATTTTTCCTCTTGGGCGGGACAGTTTCATCAGTAGGCATTTACGAAGAGTATTCACGAAATGCGACGGCTGAAACCGAAAATATGCGAAATATTGACGAACAGGCTCCGTAATTTTTCTCCTAGGAGCACACTGATTTCTCTTAAGGTATGACAAACAAACAATTTATTTCTCCATCTTACAAGCAATAGCTAAGGAAATAAAACGAAGTAAAGGAGCTCAAATTATCTATCTAAGTTGTATATTTTGTGCCATTGAGCGATATAACGTGTAAATAAGCTAAGCGACATTTTGCCACTTCGGCGGGACAGTGTTTTTATCAGTATGCATTTACCAAGAGTATTCACGAAGTGCGACGGCTAAAACCGAAAATGACCGAAATATTGACCAACGGGCTCCGTAAGTTTTCTCCTAGGAGCCAACAGATGTCTCGTAAGGTATGACAAACAAATAGTTTATTTCTCCATCTTATAAACATAAGCTAAGCAAATGCAACGAAGTAAGGGAGCTCAAAATAGACTGAGCCGTTATAACGCACGCATTTTTGTTTCAGTAAATGTCACGATTGTCACTGCCTCTCCAGCAAACAAAGGCAACTTTGATTTCAAGCTAAACTGCAATCCACTTCAATCCTTGTAATCCTGCGCTCTATCTTCCAAGTACTACTTTTGTTTTGTACTATAGCATGTTTTTATCCAACTAAGTTGTATATTTTGTGCCATTTCGCGATATAACGTGGAAATAGGCTAAGCGACGTTTTGCCACTTCGACGGGACAGTGTCATCAGTATGCATTCACGAAGAGAATTCACGAAGTTGCGACGGCTGAAACCGACAATATCCGAAATATTGACGAACGGGCTCCGTATTTTTTGTCCTAGGAGCAAACAGATGTCTCATAAGGTATGACAAACAAACAATTTATTTTTCCATCTTAAAAACATTAACTAAGCAAATGCAACGAAGTAAAGAAGCTCAAAATAGACTGAGCCGTTATAACGCACGCATTTTGGTTTCAGATAAATGTCACGATTGACACTGCCTCTCCAGCAAACAAAGGCAACTTTGATTTCAAGTTAAACGGTAATACACTTCAATCCTTGCAATCGTGCGCTCTATTTCCAAACTACTACTTTCGTTTTGTGCTATAGGATCTTTTTATCCAACGGAGTTGGAGATGTTGAGCCATTTGGCGATATAACGTGGAAATAAATAGCTAAGCGACATTTTGCCACTTCTGCGGAACAGTGTCATCAGTATGCATTCAGGAAGAACATTCACGAAGTGCGACGGCTAAAACCGAAAATGTCCGACGTATTGACGAATGGGCTCCGTATTTTTTCTCCTAGGAGCCAACAGATGTTTCATAAGGTATGACAAACAAACAGTTTATTTTTTCATCTTACAAACATTAACTAAGTAACTGCAACGAAGTATATGAGTTCAAAATAGACTGCGCCGTTATAACGAACGAATTTTGGTTTCAGTAAATTTCACGATTGACACTGCCTCTCCAGCAAACGAAGGCAACTTTCATTTCAAGCTAAACTGTAATTCACATTAATCCTTGCAATCCTGCGCTCTATCTCCAAACTACTGTTTTTGTTTTGTACTATAGGATCTTTTTATCTAACTGAGTTGTATATTTTGTGTCACTTGGCGATATAACGTAGAAATAAGCTAAGCGACATTTTTCCTCTTGGGCGGGACAGTTTCATCAGTAGGCATTTACGAAGAGTATTCACGAAATGCGACGGCTGAAACCGAAAATATGCGAAATATTGACGAACAGGCTCCGTAATTTTTCTCCTAGGAGCACACTGATTTCTCTTAAGGTATGACAAACAAACAATTTATTTCTCCATCTTACAAGCAATAGCTAAGGAAATAAAACGAAGTAAAGGAGCTCAAATTATCTATCTAAGTTGTATATTTTGTGCCATTGAGCGATATAACGTGTAAATAAGCTAAGCGACATTTTGCCACTTCGGCGGGACAGTGTTTTTATCAGTATGCATTTACGAAGAGTATTCACGAAGTGCGACGGCTAAAACCGAAAATGACCGAAATATTGACCAACGGGCTCCGTAAGTTTTCTCCTAGGAGCCAACAGATGTCTCGTAAGGTATGACAAACAAATAGTTTATTTCTCCATCTTATAAACATAAGCTAAGCAAATGCAACGAAGTAAGGGAGCTCAAAATAGACTGAGCCGTTATAACGCACGCATTTTTGTTTCAGTAAATGTCACGATTGTCACTGCCTCTCCAGCAAACAAAGGCAACTTTGATTTCAAGCTAAACTGCAATCCACTTCAATCCTTGTAATCCTGCGCTCTATCTTCCAAGTACTACTTTTGTTTTGTACTATAGCATGTTTTTATCCAACTAAGTTGTATATTTTGTGCCATTTCGCGATATAACGTGGAAATAGGCTAAGCGACGTTTTGCCACTTCGACGGGACAGTGTCATCAGTATGCATTTACGAAGAGTATTCACGAAGTTGCGACGGCTAAAACCGATAATATCCGAAATATTGACGAACGGGCTCCGTATTTTTAGTCCTAGGAGCAAACAGATGTCTCATAAGGTATGACAAACAAACAATTTTTTTTTCCATCTAAAAAACATTAACTAAGCAAATGCAACGAAGTAAAGGAGCTCAAAATAGACTGAGCCGTTATAACGCACGCATTTTGGTTTCAGATGAATGTCACGATTGACAATGCCTCTCCAGCAAACAAAGGCAACTTTGATTTCAAGCTAAACTGCAATCCACTTCAATCCTCGCAATCCTGCGCTCTATCTTCCAAGTACCACTTTTGTTTTGTACTATAGCATGTTTTTATCCAACTAAGTTGTATATTTTGTGCCATTTCGCGATATAAATCTGCAATAAGCTAAGCGACATTTTGCCACTTCGACGGGACAGTGTCATCAGTATGCATTCACGAAGACAATTCACGAAGTTGCGACGGCTGAATCCGAAAATATCCGAAATATTGACTAACGGGCTCCGTATTTTTTGTCAAGCAGATGTCTCATAAGGTAAGGTTTTCCATCTAAAAAACATTAACTAAGCAAATGCAACGAAGTAAAGGAGTCCAAATTAGACTGAGCCGTTATAACGCACGCATTTTGATTTCAGATAAATGTCACGATTGATACCGCCTCTCCAGCAAACAAAGGCAACTTTGATTTCAAGTTAAACGGTAATCCACTTCAATCCTTGCAATCGTGCGCTCTATTTCCAAACTACTACTTTTGTTTTGTGCTATAGGATCTTTTTATCCAACGGAGTTGCATATTTTGAGCCATTTGGCGATATAACATGGAAATAAGCTACGCGACATTTTGCCAATTCGACGGGACAGTGTCGTCAGTATGCATTTACGAAGAGTATTCACGAAGTTGCGACGGCAGTAGTTAATAAATGGGGATTCCAACTATTCTCACAGCACAAATACGCTCCCTCACAAACTCATCACTTTTTTTATACACCCTAAGCACAAAATAAGCCAACAAGCACAAAACTTCCCCTAATCAATTCAAATCAGCACAAATCATCCAATCAATCCATTCCAGCCCCCCAGATTCACAATCAATTGACATCAGCAGAAATTCATTTCCACAGGAAAGGAATTCAGTGTGAGTTTGAATCAGCTCAGATATGCATTTTCCCCCAGAATTCTCACGCCCATTTGATCACGCAGAACATCTTCTTTCACATGAAACTTCTGCCGCAATTTCATCACAGGCACTTTCTGCATCTTCTTCAAATATCTTTCAACCTGTGCTTTCTTCTTCTCAAACTTCTCAGCTTTCACATCTTCTTCCGATTTCATATTTTCTTTAACATCTTCTTCAATTTTCACCTCTTCTTCACACATCACAATTCTTTGTTTTCCCTCTGGTCTCTTCCCACAACTTCTCCAATGCCCCCACGCCAAAGTGCTGACCCCATCTTCCAATACAATTCGTTTGTCATCATCTGCACTCAAAGCTTTCTTATTGATTCTCACTGTTGACATTTCATGTTTTTCACTTCGAATGGCCATCATCTCACGCATTTGAGCTTGCCCACTTTCCAAGACATTCACATAATCCTCATGACAGATGTTTTTCTTCACAACATTTTTCTTCACTCCTTTGCATTTCTTGCTTTCTTTCCCTCCTGCGACTTTCAGGGAATAGCATTTCGATCGCAAACCCACAAATTCCAAGATTTGTTTTCCGCAAGTTTCATCTTTCATCAACCCCAGAACTTTCTTGTTCATTCTCTGAATTGTTCCATCCATCACTTTGGGATGATCCGCTGCAAATTCACTCGTGTCAAATCTTTCCGCAACATCTCCTGCAATGTCTTCAAACAAATCATCTGTCTCAATCTCATACAGCAAGGAATCTGTGTCAGTGAAACACAACTTCGCTTTCGGCCACTTTTTCTTCACAAATTCATAGTGAAATTCAAACATGCAAGTTTTCGAAATATCCAGAATCGCTTGACCCACAAAGATTGGTTTGTCGAATTTCATCTTTGTCCGTTTCATGTGAACTGCCACCAAATTCTCCCCCAGAATGGTTCGATGGGAAAAGTTGGGTCTTGCTGTCAACTTCAACAGTTTTGCTTCTGAATTCACCAGTTGAATATCCACTCGTTTCCTGATATTTTCCATCGTTTTCCCAAATACTGCATTGTTCATCAACTTGAAAAAAGCTTTCTCGAAGTCTGTCTTGGCTGCTTGACGAAGTTTCACATTTTTCTCGATGAATGTCTTCAGCCAAGGTTTTTCGATGAATTTCACACCTCTCCAAACTTTTTTCAACACACATCCCAATTCCAAAGTTTGCTTCAAAGTTCTCCAATGCACAATCATCTTCTTTTTGTCCCACAAATTCGGAATCAGTTTTTCAACTCCTCCAACCACGATTCGTTCTGGCAGGGGTGGAAAATCATTGAACTTGTCATGCAGTTCTTTGGGAATTTCCACATCGACTTCCAACAAACAAGTTTCATTCTCCCATTTTCCCAATTCCACCTCATTCATCCATTCAAATCCTCCAACTGGCAAAGGATGCGACATTGCCCAGGCATAAAGTCCGTTAGCATCCCAATATGGCACAAAAATTGAAGGTTTCTCAGGGTCAAAGTCATCGACATATCGATTGTTTGCAGTTGCTCTCCTGTGAAAAATTGTGGAAACTCCTCCGCGAATTGCTTTTTCAAAGAAAAGCAGCATTTCTGGGTCAATCAGCAATTCCAATGTCACTTTGCTGATTTTCAAGGCACCATCCAAAGCAAGTCCGGGTGTTGTGAAATACCAGGCAGGATCGAGACCATAGTGTTTCAAACAAACTCTTCTGAATCCTTCAACCACATCAGCAAGCAAAGACACATCAGACAGCAAATAGAAATCGTGAAATTCTCCCATGTTTTGCATCTTTTTCATTTCCCAAACTTCCCTGGCATGATCCATATCTGCTTCACTCACTCCTTCTCCTTTCAACTGGGACCAAAATGCTTTCTTCCGCGGCAAACCTTCTTTGAATTTCTCCACACTGTCCAACCATTCATAGGGGAAGATTCCTTTCTGTCTCGCCAACTTCCAATCTTCTCCGAAAAGTCGTTTTGTTTCAATCAAATCATCTTCTGTCAAAATCTTCACCAATTCTTCCAAAGAACTCGCCATGAATCCCATTGAGTCCAAAAATCGAATTTCATGCCAGTCGATTCGAGTTTTTCCCTTGGCATCTGTCCATCTTCCCACCTCAATCATCTTGGAAAAAGATATGAATTTCTCTTCATTATTTGGCAAGCATTTGATATCTCCGGGAAAGTCACCCAAAGCTTTCACAATGAAATGCGCATCATATCCCTTCAAGTTGTGAAAAAACACTGGGGTAAATGCTGGCTTTCGTGTCATCAAATTACAGTTTTCATGTGCAGCACCTCTGAACTTTCCCGTGAAATGACAATGATCTCGAACTTTCCTGTCATTTTCAACAAACTTTCTTTCACAGAGCCAACATGTGTCAGCTGATTCAAACTGCCTCTTTTCTTCTTCACCGAATTTCATCTTCTTTGGCTTTGCAACTTCTTCCTGAATGCCTTTCACGCATGCCACCAATTCTTCCACAAACTTCTTCCCAACATCCACTTCGTCATCTTCAGCGCGAAACAAAACTGGATCTCTTTTCACAACATCTGACACACAGTGAAAGGCAAAGGAAACTGGCACATGTTTCTGAAATTTCTCAGTGAAACTTCTTTCCTCAGGAGGGGAAGCTGTGTCAATTGGCACCAAACGAGATTCAAAATCACCGAAAATCACAACTGGCATTTTCTGCTTTCGTTGAAAATTCTTCCATTCAATCGTTTCACCTTCCTTCGGCATATCAATCCTGACAGATTCAAACTGGGAACAACTTGTCGCATGATTTCTCAATTTCGATTCAGTCCCAAAATGATTGAGACATCTTCGGCAGAAATGTGTTGTTCCCTTGTGTTTTGTCACTTGTGAACGCGCCAAACGATCAAAATTTCGAATCCAGCAGAAGTGAGATTTCACTTGGCCATCTTCAATCTTTTTCAACAGCATCAAATCAATTCCAGGCAACTTGGAAATTCTCAATGGCACAGTCATGTTGAGTTCCCAGCCAAATACATTGATTCCAAATCCATTTCTCTTTTCAAACTTTTCAATATCAGACAGGGGAGTTGGAAAAGAAATTCCTTCCCAGTTCAACTTGCAACTTTGCATTTTCAACAACTCTGAGATTTCCCCTGCATTCCTTTCAACTGGGAATCTTCCGCGAGTCACCGCATATTTGAAACACATTTCATCAGAATTCTTCATATTCACAACTGCCCCAATTTTTCTCAAAGCTTGGTGAGTTTTGATGAAGCTGCTTCCTTTCAACGGTCGAAAACGTGTCAGGGAAATCGAAAATTCTTCCACATTCACGAAAACCCAGTTGCTTCCAGTTCGCAGGAAGTTCGCAAAATTCTCCAAAACTTTTCCAGTCATTCTGTCAAGCAATTCTGACAGATTTTCACCTTCCAGAAGAGTTGCAACATCTGAATGAAAAGCGGGGGTGGCAAATTCAGTTTCTCCTGTGGTCAAATTCATCTTGGACATCAAACATTTCAAAACCAATTTCACTTTGTTTCTTGGATTTTCCCGGAAAACTCGCAGCACATCTCTCTGAACAATCTGGAAGAAATCTTGAGGAGTTCCGGTGAATTCACTTTCAATCGTCAGGTCAGTTGCGAATTCTTTCAATGCACTTGCTTTTTTCTCAAACATTGGTGTCAGTTCCAATCCTCTCAAACTCGCCAATTCTTGCCTGAATTTTCGTTTCTTGTCTTCACTTTTTGTGTCCGCAATCAACTTCTCCAAATTTCTTTCCCGCCAACGTTTCGTCAGGGGATGAATTGCAGTTTCCACGGGTTGTGGTGACGGTGAAATTTCCCGTCTGATTGCCGAGTCCAAAAAATCCCACATTTCTTGTTTGTTTCGAATATCTTCCCATCCCTCCAAACCCACTTTGCGAGCAAAACCCCGCATTCTTCTCAAAGTCACGCGATTCATTTTTTATTGAAAAAAAGTTTTTCCCAATAAAATGAAGTTTTCAATTCAGGAAGTGGATGATCAAGGAAACCCCAAAGGTGAAAAGCAAGTTTTTTTCACATTTCAGGAGGCAGAAAATGAAACAAAAATTCTTTCTTCCCATATCTATCGAATCCTCCAACGAGAAACAAATCCCATCTATCGACGAAGATCAACTGGAGAAAGATTTCTGATTCTCAAAGAAGAGTCAACTCCATTTGCCAAAATCGATGGGAAAGAATTCTTTTCAATGGAAGAAGTTGAAAGTTGTTTTGAAATTCATCGAACTTCTTTCATCAATCAACTTCTCAAATTCAAGGATTTTTTCCTGGATCAACTCAACAAATCTCACAAAGTGGAAAAAACACCGGATTTGGAAAAATATCTGGACAAACTAAAACAGTGGAGAATGGCTTCAAAAATTCAACGAAAAACAAAAACTCGGGCACATTTGAAAGATGAAGCTGGAAAAGTCACATCTGTCCCAGCTCATTTGAAAGAAACATGCGCTAATTCGATGCATTTTGCATTGAATTAAACTCTCACAATCTCCAATTCCACCTCCCGATTCCCACCACAAATCTGAGTTTCCAAACCATCTGGGAAAAGAAAGGCATCTTGTTCCCGCAACTCTCTTGGCCAAATCGCCGCCCATTGACGAATCAAAACCATTCTCTGTGGATTCCGCATGGCCAACTCATTCAACTCGGACCATTGGGAAATCAAAACTGCCGGAGAAACTGCTTCAATGTCGTGAAGAGTTTGGGCATGCATTTCCAGCAAGACATCTTCAAATTCTTCCAAATCCAAGTCAATCTCAGGAAAAACTGGGGAAATCGATTCAAAATCTTCCACACGCAAAAAATCGTTTCGAGTCAAACACATTTTATTTCATAAAAAAAATTTCAAAAATTTTCACAATTCAAAATGAATCCCGCAGAAGTCAAAGTCGAGAAAATCCAACTCGGCGAACCGCGAAAAATGAAATTCGGAGTGGTTCTTCCTCTCCTGTGTGATGGTGAAGTTCCCAAATTCCTTTTCGATGCTGAATTATCAATTTTCGAAAACAAAGTCTGGAAAACTTTCAGCCTGTCGTGTTCTCTCTCCCCAGATGATCTGGAACATTTTCAAAAGATCAAAGCGCACATTCTGAATCTCGCAAACAACGCCAAACCCAGTCTTCGCAAACAATTCCCAAAATTCGCCAATTTCCAAGTGACTGATTTCAGTTTTCTCAAAGGGAGCGTAGCGACCTCCAGAGGAGGGGGGAAACTCTGGGCAAAACTGCCAACTCGTGGCCATGCATTTCGTGCAAGATTCTGGAAAAAGAGAGGAAATTTCAAATCCAAATTTGTCCCCGCTGTTGGTGACATTCTCTTTGGAAAAGTCGTTGTCATTTTAAAGCAAATCTTTCTTGGAAATCGGAACGCGAGCGAAGCGAGCGACTCGACCAGAGGGAGAGCTGCCATCACTTGCATCGCAGATGAGGCGTTGATTGACAAGATTGTTGAACCTCCCAGCATGTTTGAGGAAGAAGAAGAAGATTCATCGGATGATTCGGAAACTGAGGGACCTTTTGGATTTTTGAAATGAATCTCGCTTCGCTCGTTCGCTTCGCTCACTCAGATTTCCACAAACACCAAACTCAAGACAATCACATCATCTTTTCCCAGTTTCAATCCTTTTTGAACCAAGAAATTCACTTTCTGCATCGAATTCAAAACCACTCCATCCCCAACGTCATATTGCCACTTTGCCACATTTGCTCTCCCTTGCCAGTTGACTGTTCGACTGCTGCCTTCTCTTCCAACATAGAGATCAACTCTGGGTGTGTTTGAAAAATTCACGAATGCCATTGCTGCTCCAACGATCTTTGTTTCCATGGGGAAAAACAGAAAGTTTGAAGCATCAAACAGGAAAAAGTTTGAATTGTCGCTTTTTCGATAGTGTCCAGTCACAACAAATTTGTTTCCAATGATCCGATGCCCATTCAAGTCAATGTTTGTTTGCATGACCATTCGCTGATTTTCAAATGAAAACGGAGAATCGAAAACATTCGCTGGAACATCGGAAACATACCCTGCAACTCCATAGACGATCAAATGCCCATCTTGTTTTGCAGGATCGGAAGCTGTTCCAGGCCAATGCATGTCAACCATCAGATATTCTGGAGGAGAAATATGCCACTTGTGAACGTGCACAATCGATCGGATCATGTCGGCAACTGGTGGATCCCCTGAAAATGCCTTGGAAGTTTGCCGTTTCACATTCACTGCTGAGGAAACGCATGACAATGTCGCTTCAGTCGTTTTTGGTGGAAAATATTCAAAGCAAACCGTGTATTCCCCCTCAGGAAGTGGATAAAAGTTGAATCCAAGTCTCCCGATGAATCTGTTGTCAGCTTGCTTTGTGATTTTGAAGGCATATGCTTTTTTGTTGAATTCATGAGGAGATCCAACGAAATCAACTATCCCTGTCACTTCAATATTTGACTCAGAACTTGAATCATCCACATCTTCCATGAGATAGTGAAACACGTTTGTGGCACCTGGGGAAGTGATCGCGGATTGGTGCACTGTCTCATCGACATAACTTTTGGTGGCGGCGTCTGGTTTCGCAGTGGGTTCAGCCAAGTTTGTGATTTTAGAATTCTTCATATCTCCATCAAAAGCCTTGGAATCAGCGTATGCTTTCGTTGCAGCGTCTGTGTTCCCTGCTGGAGGTGCCAAATTCAAGATCTTGTTCTGACTCATGTTTACATTTCCAGTCAGTTTCCCACCAGTCAACGGCAGTTTTCCTGCAGTGATTGTATCCACATAGCCTTTCGTGGCAGCTTGGGCATCCATAGTCGGATCATTCAAGTTGAAAATATTGTGATGACCCATGTCCAAGTCAACTTCCATGGGGAAAATTTCATTCCTAGGCAGGAAAGTTCCGCGAATATCCTCAAATGGCATGAGTGTGTCATAATGTGTGGCATAGAAACTCCGAATATTTTGTTTTGCATTGATCACGTTGAAACTGTGCTTCAAATCCAAATCTTTCACAACTTCATGAGTTGGAGCTGGAGCATTTGGGTGAAATTTCTTCAAAGTGATCATATTCACTGCGGATGAATCATCGCTTTCATTCGTTGCCAGATTGCGAATTGTCTGATTCTTTGCATCAAAGTGATATCCATCAGAAGTCAGGAAAAGTGATTTCGCTGTAAAGAGTGTCAAAGCATCATTGTCTCCCCCAGATTGCAAGTTGGTGATAGCATGATAATTTGCGTCTAAATGATCTTCCAAAACGATCTGATCCGCTTTGTTTGTCTTTGTGTCGAGTTGGGCTTTTGTCACTGCATCTGATCCATTCACACCTTCGTCCACATTCACAATTTTCTTTCCAACCGCGTCGAATCCGGAAGCTGTGAGTTTCATTCCACCAGTTTCGATGATTCTGACTTGACTGCCACTTCCTGAAGCATGAGATTGATAATTATTATATACACCCATTTTAAGAGAATGTTATTTCTCCATGATCCACTCCAAACCTTTCGCAAATCATCTTGTGGTGAGCTTTGATCACGTTTTCACTCAACACATTTCCTTTATAGAGAATGAAAAGTTGAACATCCCCATGAAGTGGCACGGTTGTGTTTGGTTCAATATCTCCAAAGACCATTGTGTTTGCCCCAGGGGAAGTTGATGCAGTGAAAGTTTTTGCTTTTTCCCCATTCACCCAACAGCTTGATTTTCCAGTTCCTCCCGGCACATCCCAGTGAATCGAAACGCAATTCCACGCATTCAAAGTGGCAAGTGAGGCGTTGACCACTTCCTCATAGTCCTTTCCATCCACTCCAGAAATGAGGAGATTTCCAACATCTGTGAAACACACGAATTTATCCCATCCTTGATTATCATGCCCAAACAAACCGTTTCGAAGGTTGCCATATGAACCAGTGAATGAATGCAGTCGGAACAGGATGAAAACGTTCACGATATCCGCTGCACCTCCCTGTGGATTCAGATTGATGTCGGAAATGAGGACATCATCGGTTCCATCAAAAGTCATGAAAAATCTTTTCGCATTCTTCTGAGTTGAAATGAGGGGTCGTTTATCCTCCTTGCTTTGTGTTGCATCCAGTCCGGAAAGTGTGTGGTCTTTCAACAGCTCGATTTTCCGTGAATTTTTCTGCAACTTTACATCTGACAAACGATCAACTGAATAGAAACATTCTGCGTTTTCGTTGATAAAAGCATCCACATATGTGGAAGTTGCAGCAGCAAGAATTGAAAGAAGACCGGAGGAAACCACATAGGCTTTTGTGGCTGCGTCATCGTTGTCAACTGGCTCAGCAAGATGTGAAATCTTGAAACTTGCCATGTCAATCGCACCAGTCATGATGCCGCCAGATTTTGAAAGTTTTTTGGCATTCTCCACATCCACAAATCCCTTCGTTGCCACATCAGAACTTTGCGTGGGGGAAGGAAGATTTGTGATGGAATTGGCGTTCATATCAATGTTCCCTGACACACTTCCACCACTAGCTATTGAATTTGACGCGACAAAAGCCTTCGTGGCAAGATGTGACAAGCCTTGTTCAGTGAATCTCTTGTGATTATTGAAAACTCCCATTTTACATGTTTTCATCAAAGTTTTTTGCGACAGATTTCTTGTTTCGATTCAGGAAGAGAAAGTCAAATGGTTTCAAACTCGCAAACATTGCTGGATCAACCATGGTTTCTCTCCCAATCATTTTGAGGTGTTTTGTGGTTGATGGGGGATAAAGAATCATATGGGATGAATTCAAACGGATTTCAGTTGGAATGCCAAAGTAAGATTGCGAAAGATAAATCGGGCTGATTTTTTGGTGCCTTCCAAGGGTGAAATGTTTCGCGATTTTTTCCTGAGTTCTTGGTGGTTCATGAAGCAAGTCATCGAAAACCACGATTTTCCTGGAATCTGGAGGATATTCATCAACTGCCAGATCTTCCGGAGAAAGAACTTGCAAAACCTCATATTTCGCTTTCTTGCTGATTTCATCCATGATTTCTTGCAACTCTGCCATCTTTGATTGCTCTGGAGTTCTGGTGAAGACGAAAACCTGATCAAAGAAAGCAAGTGGTTGACAAAGAATGTTCATCAAAGTGTTGGTTTTTCCGCAACCTGTCGGACCGGCAATGATCAATCGGAAATCTTCATCAAAGAGTTGGGTGTTGTGGGAATCTGGAGTGTTTCCATAAATTGTCAGTTTCATTTTATCTTCTGAGATAAGTTATTTTTCGAAGATAAATGGATCTTTCAAATTTCAACAACGTTTTGGAAGATAGAATGCTGAATTATGAAATTCGACGAACCATGGTTCATTTGAAAAACACCCTCAAAGATCGAGAACAAGACCGAGACGCAGAAAGAAGTGAAGCTTTCAAAACTCTTCGGGAGCCACTCCTGGAACAACAGAAAAAGACCGATGCAACCCAGAATCGTTTGATTGAACAGTTGCAGGAAGGGCAGAACAAAATGATTGAGGGAATTCAAGATATTGTGACTTTGAATCAGGAATTGCCGCTTCCTCCTGTGAGAGAAGCTGAGGCACCCAGACGACCACATGTCCGAAGCATGAGTGAATCTTCAGCCACACCCAAATATGATGTTTTGAAGGGCTTGACTGAAGAGGCAAAAGAAGTTCATGCAAAATATGGTTTGAAACCAGTGAAAGAATTGATCGGGATGAGTCAAGCGAAACTTGAAGATGCAAAGAAATATTATACCTCCCGACGAGCTAACAAACATGGAAAAGCGTTTGGACCGTTGAACAAGAAAAAGAAGAAGGAGGGTCTTCAACCGGAAGAGGATGCAGTTTGGCAAAAACTCCGGAAAGAAGGAGAAATTCTTTCCGATTATCTAGCTCGACTCAACTCCCTCCTGACCGGTGAGAAATATCGCGTTGGGTCTGGTCGTCAACCCAAACGCAATGCATTCAAGATTCAAGGTGATCAATTTGGACAACTCATGATTGATGTTCCCCTTCTCATGAATGAAATGAAAGTCAAAGCTTTGAGAGATGGTAAAGTTGTGCTGGAGGCAGATGCAGATCGATCTTTGATTGACTTGTTGACGAAACGCTTCAACCCCAAGAAACCAGTTTCGATGAAAGCAGCGAGAATTTTCAACGATTTGGTCATGCTTGCGAACCTTCCAAGACATCCGTCATCTGGAAAATCCAAGGTTCTGGGGTCTAGCGTGATGTTCTATTCAAAGCCAGAAGATTTGGTGAAAAGAATGCACGTTTTGGTGGGGTCGCAACTCGCTGGAAACAATTCAGCAATCATCAAAAATGATCTGTCAATGATCAACGATGAATTTTTGAAAATTGGTGCCATTGATCGGGAACAGCATCGAAAATTTTATGAAAAATATATAAAATGAATTTCATAGCATTGACTTTCAATTCCCTGGATGCAAAACAGGAAAGCGTGCACAACCGAACGCATGATTTTCGAGTGAAGTTCTCTCCTGAGTTGGAGTTGGAAAAAAACCGAACATTTGCAATTGCTTTGCAACATCTTTCAATGACAGCCAGCTGGTACAATATCCGGCCTGCGTATGGAAACGACACTCTGAAGATTTCAAAAGACAATGGAAACAGTTGGGAAACTTTGACCTTCACTCCAGGCGTTTATGACTATGAGGATTTGACCAACGCGTTGAGAAGGGAATTGGGAGAAGGGAAAATCACGATTTTTTTCAACCCCGCCACCTTCCGAACATTGATCACACTCGATGATGACTTTCAAATTGATTTTCGAGAAGGAACTTTCCGGGATTTGTTGGGATTTGACGCGGGAATTTTGACTGCCAGTGCATATGGTGTTCGCATCCCAAATCTCACGAATTCCATTGACAACCTTCAAATTCGCTGCTCTTTGGTGGACTCTGCAATGTTGAATGGGAAAGCAAGCAATGTTTTGTTTTCATTTCCCACAAACACCAAAACACGAGCTCTGCCCTTTGAACTAACCCCGAAACCAGACTATTTTTGGCACAAATTGAATCAGAATCACATTTCAGAAGTTCATTTTTGGTTCACGGATGAACTGAATCGCCCAGTTGATTTGAATGATCAGGATGTGTCCCTGATGATCGTGATCAAGAAACTTGATTGAAAATGGAAAGGCGTGAAAGGAATCCTGACACAGGTGAAAATATTTGGCGTGGAAGTGGTCTGCTTTCATCAATCGCAGCAAAACTCACTGGAGAAACTGCAAAAAAGGTTGCGGAAAAACTAACTGGAGAAACCGCAAAAAAGCTGGCGACAAAAGCAGCTGAAAAAGGAATGGAAAAAATTGGGGAGAAAACTGGGGAAGTGATTGGAGAACACATTCAAGCGAAATTCAAACCAAAACCTCCACCCCAGTGGAAAGGTGAGGAGATTGCCAAGATGTTGAAGAAGCGGAGTGAAAAGAGTGACACGAACCAGAAGACTTCATCTCCCCGGAATTTCTCTGCAGTGTCTGAAGCCTATGATGAACTCCTCTGAGAAAAGAAAAAATCAATGAAAAATGTCGAAAAACTTTAGAGACCCCGAACTTGTCAGGAGATATGAGTTCAGCTATTTCGATCTCCAAGCTCCGCTGAATGCCATCGTTCCAAACGGTGCCCACCAAACCAAAGACAATTATCGATTTGTGGTTGATAATACAACAGAAGCAGATCCTATTGATTGGTATAACGCTTGGTTGGAGGTGGAATGGTCATTGAAAACTCTAGCTGATTCTGCAGTTGGAATTGGTGCAGGCGATGGAAATACCAATCTCTTTGCCACAACCACAAATGGTCTTGCCTTCATCAAATCAATTGCAGTCGAAGCAAATGCAACTTCCATTTATACAAATTTGAGAGCAAATGAAAGTGCGAATGTCTTGACACTTTTGAACTTCACAAAACCCTATGTTGATTCTGTTGGTCCAGATCAATTCCTTTATCCAGATACAAACACTGGAACAGCAGAACTAAGACCTGCTCAAGCTGCGTTCAATGCTGGATTTGCAACGCGAAAGGAGTTGACAGAAGGAAATAACACAACCGTGAAAATGTCACTTCCTTTGAACCAGTATGCATATTTTGCTGCTTTCAAAGACAGCCTGGCACCAAATATGAAAACCACGATAAAACTTGAGTTGGAGAGTGATGAAAATTTAGTTGTGAGAACAGCAGATGCACCTGCTTCCAAGGTAATTATTTCGAAACTCAGACTGTGGTGTCCAAAGATCATCTTCAATGGGAAGGGATTGGAGATGTATCGAAGTGACTATCTCAAACCTAAAAAGTGGACCTTTCTGAAGGAAAAACAGGAAGAGCTTGCAACTCGAGCAAGAAATGGTTATTTTCGAATAAGCTCAGGAATTCGTCGCCCTCGACATGTCTTCATATGGGTTGTGCCAAGTGCAGCATATGGAAATCAAGAAGGAAATATCTTCTCATTCCAAACATTCAATATTCCTGGAGGAAGAGAGTTTGTACGTGCCCAGTTAGAAATCAACAATTCCATCTATTATCCACAGCTGGATCTGACCTCTGATGAAGAAAGCAGACTTTATCGAACTTTGATGAGTTTCAATTCAGCGTATGGAGATGTGTTGACTGGCCCATTGATCACGCGAAAAAACTTCAAAGAAACATTTGGATTGTTATATTTCGACTTGAGAAATCAGGAAGAGGATGTGAAAAATGGTGCAGTTGCATTGACTTTCCGATATGAATTGAATGGTGCAGCAAATGCAAACTTCACCCTGAATGCATTGGTTCTGCATGAAGAAACTTTGGAGTTATATGAAGAATCAAACCGCCTCATGATTCGAACGGCGTGAAGGGAGCGAAGCGACTGAGGCGAAACGAAGTGAAATAAATATAATTTGATGAAAAAATGTCGGAACTAATTGCATTCAAAGTAAGACTTTCGAATGGACAAAAACGAAAAATACAAACCGCTGTGAAAAACAACTGCGGTGTCAAAATCAAACTGGGAAAAACAGCCCTGGTTGGAGAAGATCAATTGATGTTGACATCTAGGCAAATCAATCGAATTCAACGAGCTGGTGAGAAAGGCGTTGGCATGATTCTGGAAATCTCTCAAAGTCAAATCAGGAAAGTTGGTGGAAGCTTGTTTGGATCAATGATGAAACTTCTTCCTTTTGCAACAAAAGCAGCTTCAAAGATTCTTCCCCCACTTGCAACGGGAGCCATGAGTGCTTTGGGTTCGTTGGGAATTGATTCAATATTTGGGAAGGGAGCGAACGCAGTGAGCGACCTCGCGAAGCGGGGAATGAATGGAATTGTGATTCCCCCAGCTTTCATGAGAAGTTTGGCATCAGTTCGCGATTTGACACAAAGTCAGATTGCAAATGTTAACAAAAGCTTGATGAGTGGAAAAGGATTTGTTTTGAAACCCACCAAAAAGCAGATTGAAGGAGGATTGTTGGGAACTTTGGCAGCAATAGGAATTCCCATGGCGATTGAGCTGGCTTCAAAGTTGTTTGGGAAGGGAAGTGGAATGATGCCACCCCCAAAAGCAGCCGCAGGAATGCAAGTTCCACCTTCCGGATTTTTGCCTTTCAGACCACCACCAGTCATTGGAAACTGGCCGACTCAAGGAAGAGGAAGAGGAAGAGGAAAAAAAGGCAAAAAAAAGCTGCATTCCAAAGCAGGGGAAGAAGCATTCATGGGGCTTCGTCGGGAAGTGCTATGAGGCCAAGATGGAAAGATGTGCCACTTTCCAACTTTGACTTGGAAAATTGGGTGAAGTGGTTGAAAATTCCAGAATTTGAAGGAATCTTTTCACGCGATGATTTGCATCATGTGCATGAAACAGGTTGTTGCATTTTGAACATGGACGATGGAATTGGGAATGGAACGCATTGGGTGGCTTCCAAAGTCGATGGAGATGTTGTGCTATTTTCGATTCATTCTGCATGCCTCCACCTGAAGAATTTGTGGAATATGCAAAGAAGATTGGGAAAACATGGATCTTCAATGGTGGTCATCCAATTCAAGAGCTTGATTCAGTTCGTTGCGGTTGGTATCGCTTGTATTTCCTTGACCAGATTTGGCGAAAAAGTTTCTATGATGTCCTGGCAGTTTTTGACTTGGAAGAACAGAAGAAGAATGAGGAGTTTGTGAAAGACTATTTCCAATCAAAATGAAGTCATATTGTGTAAAGGAAAAAAGGCAGACACTATGCGTTGAACCAAGTGGATATTTTCTCGCAAGAAATAACCGACCCATGTTCTTCTGCACTTGCGGGAGTTGTGGAATTCGAAAAACAAAATTCGTTAAATTATCTGAGGCAAGTCGACAAGTGATGACTGGAAAAGGGCGAAGAATGTTTCTGGGAAACTGAATTTGCCCTCACAAGATGGGGGCGGATTCGGTGAACTTGCTTTGACTGGTTTGACCCATGCACTTCCGTGGATGGGAAAAAAAGTTGTGGAAATGGGAAGATTTGGAGCGAGTGAGTTGCTGCGGAATGATCAGATGCAGAAAAAAGCAGTGAGATTTGCCTTGGATAAAACAAAGCCCTTCCTGGAAAAAACAGCTGGAGAAATGATGGATCAGTTGAGTGTAGCAGTTAGACCTAATTTGAAATACAGAACAGATAGGAAAGATTTGGATGGTGGGGCAATCGATGTGCATGCCTTGATTGGAAAGTTGCCACGACCAAAGAAAGGTTTCACTCCCGGGGAATATAAGTATATGGGGCCATATAATCCATTGAAAGAACAATTGGAATATGACCTAGAAACTGGTGAAGTTTTGAAATGGCATGAAAAACCCTTCAACCAAGTGGATGAAATCGCTGCCAAACATGACATATGCTATGATCGAGTGAAAAGTGGGAAAACAAAGAAAGGAGATTGTGATAGAAAGATGGTGGCGGCACTTGATCAAATTCCCTATGGAGAAATGCCGAAGTGGGGCCAGTTTGCAAGATTTGTGATAAATACAAAACAAAAATTGGGAATGGGAAACTAACTGAGATTTCGAGGGAAGACTGGACTCGAAATCTCGAATTGCACAAGCCAGTCAGGAGGCATTTTGAAAAAAGGCGAGTCATGGTATTTGGAGTTGATGAAATTTGGACCGCTGATCTGGCATCAATGGTGAACTTTGAAGAAGAAAATGATGGATTCAACAACATTCTAGTGGTTCTAGATGTTTTCTCCAAATTCGCATGGGCAAAGGGAATTGTGGGTGCAAAAGCGCATGATGTCGGTCTGGCATTTCAAGAAATTCTGGAAGAAAGTGGAAGAAAGCCAAAAAAGTTGTGGACAGATGAAGGAAAAGAATTCATGGGAGATTTTGCGAAAATAATGAAAGAGGAAGGGATTGAAATGTATCAAACAAAAACAAAAGAAAAAGCAAGTGTGGCTGAAAGATTCATCAGAACTTTGAAAGAAAGAATCTGGAAGTTTTTCACAGCAAGAAACACCGAAAGATGGATTAATGCATTGCAACCAATTGTGGATGATTATAACAGAAGCAAACACAGCAGCATTGGAATGACCCCCAGAGCTGCTAGTGTGAAACGCAGGGAAAGAGAGGTTTTCGCAAATTTGTATCCTGATGAATTGATGAAAAAATTTCATGTGAAATTCAAAGTTGGAGATCGAGTCAGATTAATGAAATACAAGAGAATGGGATATGCAAAAGGATTCACCCCAAATTGGTCAAGAAGAGTTTTTGTGATTTCTGAGGTGTTGGAAACAAAACCTGTGACATATCGAGTTGAGAAATTGAAACTGAATCGAGAAGAGTTGAATGAACTGATGGATCGCTTGAAAAGAGAAAATGAATCAAAACCAAAGAAAAAAAAACTGAGCAGTTCGGAATTGAAAAAGAAGCTGGAAGAACACAAAGAGAGTGAGAAGAAAGTTGAAGGAAGTTTTTATAATGAAGAGTTGCAAGCAACGAAACAAAAACAATTCCCAGCGAGAAAGAAAGTGGAGAAGAAAGATAAAATCAAACGGCCAATCAAGTTCCGCGATTTGGATTCATCCGCAGTGGATACAGAATGGGAAGCGACCGAAGCGACCGAAGGGAGCCATGGAGTTGGGAGCTGAGCGAAGCGAAAAAGAATGAATGGAAAGAAAATGTCTTCGAATGTGAAAGCAAAGAAAGAAATCATGTATGTGAGTGATTCAGACGATGAGATTGATTCCATTGATTTGCTGATGGAGAGCTATGTTAATCTGGAGAAGTGGGTTGAAGAACTTGCTGGAGATATGCGAAAACAAACAGAGATGATTGAGAAATTGCTTGCTGCTTCAACACACTGAATTCCTTTCCTGTGGAAATGAATTTAAATTGATTGGAGTGATTTCTGCTGATGTCAATTCAACAGATGTTGGAAAAAAAATTAAAAAAATAAATGGAAATAAAAATGGCTTCGAATAAAAAATCATATTTGTATGATTCAGATTATTTAGATTATGATGATGCTGATGTGTTTGATATTTATTGTAATGTTGCTGACGTGAAGGCTTATACTTGCGGGATTGAGAAGATCAATTCAAAATATCAGAATTTGGTAAAAGAAATCGCAGAAGTTTTGCGAAAACAAACAGAGTTGCTTGAGAAAATTGCAGCTGCTTCAACCAATTCAAACTCACACTGAATTCCTTTCCTGTGGAAATGAATTTCTGCTGATGTCAATTGATTGTGAATCTGGGGGGCTGGAATGGATTGATTGGATGATTTGTGCTGATTTGAATTGATTAGGGGAAGTTTTGTGCTTGTTGGCTTATTTTGTGCTTAGGGTGTATAAAAAAAGTGATGAGTTTGTGAGGGAGCGTATTTGTGCTGTGAGAATAGTTGGAATCCCCATTTATTAACTACTGACGGCTGAAACCGAAAATATCCGAAATATTCACGAACGGGCTCCGTAATTTTTCTCCTAGGAGCCAACAGATGTCTCGTAAGGTATGACAAACAAACAATTTATTTCTCCATGTTATAAACATTAGCTAAGGAAATGAAACGAAGTAAAGGAGCTCAAAATAGATTGAGCCGTTAAAACGCTCGCATTTTAGAGTCAGGTAAATGTCACGATTGACATTGCTTCTCCAGCAAATAAAGGCAACTTTGATTTCAAGCTCAACTGTAATCCACTTCAATCCTTGCAATCCTGCGCTCTATCTCCAAACTACTGTTTTTGTTTCGTACTATAGGATCGTTTTATCCAAGTAAGTTGTTTATATTGTGCCATTTGGCGATATAACGTGTAAATAAGCTAAGCGACATTTTTCCTCTTGGGCGGGACAGTTTCATCAGTAGGCATTTACGAAGAGTATTCACGAAGTGCGACGGCTGAAAACGAAAATAACCGAAATATTGACGAACGGGCTCCGTAATTTTTCTCCTAGAGCAAACTGATTTCTCTTAAGGTATGACAAACAAACAATTTATTTTTCCATCTAAAAAAACATTAACTTAGCAAATGCAACGAAGTAAAGGAGCTCAAAATAGACTGAGCCGTTATAACGCACGCATTTTGGTTTCAGATAAATGTCACGATTGACAATGCCGCTCCAGCAAACAAAGGTAGATTCTGTATATACCGGTTGCATATTACGTAAAAAAGGGAACAAAGAACGACAATAATACAAATGCAAAACAAGACAAAAAATACAATACCTCACAAACAATAGAAAACAATGAGTGATTCATGGATACCGGAACATGCAGAAAGACCCCAAACAAAGGCAACTTTGATTTCAAGTTAAACTGTAATCCACTTCAATCCTTGCAATCCTGCGCTCTATCTCCAAACTACTACTTTTGGTTTGTACTATAGGATCTTTTTATCCAACTGAGTTGCATATTTTGTGTCATTTGGCGATATAACGTGTAAATAAGCTAAGCGACATTTTGCCACTTCGCCGGGACAGGGTCATCAGTATGCATTTACAAAGAGTATTCACGAAGTGCGATGGCTAAAACGAAAATGGCCGAAATATTGACGAACGGGCTCCGTAATTTTTTTCCTAGGAGCAAACTGATTTCTCTTAAGGTATGACAAACAAACAATTTATTTTTCCATCTAAAAAAAACATTAACTTAGCAAATGCAACGAAGTAAAGGAGCTCAAAATAGACTGAGCCGTTATAACGCACGCATTTTGGTTTCAGATAAATGTCACGATTGACAATGCCGCTCCAGCAAACAAAGGCAACTTTGATTTCAAGCTAAACTGCAATCCACTTCAATCCTTGCAATCCTGCGCTCTATCTTCCAAGTACTACTTTTTTTTGTACTATAGCATGTTTTTATCCAACTTAGTTGTATATTATGTGCCATTTCGCGATATAACGTGGAAATAAGCTAAGCGACGTTTTGCCACTTCGACGGGACAGTGTCATCAGTATGCATTTACGAAGAGTATTCACGAAGTTGCGACGGCTAAAACCGATAATATCCGAAATATTGACGAACGGGCTCCGTATTTTTTGTCCTAGGAGCAAACAGATGTCTCATAAGGTATGACAAACAAACAATTTTTTTTCCATCTAAAAAACATTAACTAAGCAAATGCAACGAAGTAAAGGAGTTCAAAATAGACTGAGCCGTTATAACGCACGCATTTTGGTTTCAGATAAATGACACGATTGACACTGCCTCTGCAGCAAACAAAAGCAAGTTTGATTTCAAGTTAAACGGTAATCCACTTCAATCCTTGCAATCGTGCGCTCTATTTCAAAACTACTACTTTTGTTTTGTGCTATAGGATCTTTTTATCCAACGGAGTTGGATATTTTGAGCCATTTGGCTATATAACGTGGAAATAATTAGCTAAGCGACATTTTGCCACTTCTGCGGGACGGTGTCATCTGTATGCATTTACGAAGAGTATTCACGAAGTGCGACGGCTGAAACCGAAAATGACCGAAATATTGACGAACGGGCTCCGTATTTTTTCTCCTAGGAGCCAACAGATGTTTCATAAGGTATGACAAACAAACAGTTCATTTTTTCATCTTACAAACATTAACTAAGTAACTGCAACGAAGTATATGAGTTCAAAATAGACTGAGCCGTTATAACGCACGCATTTTGATTTCAGATAAATGTCACGATTGACACCGCCTCTCCAGCAAACAAAGGCAACTTTGATTTCAAGTTAAACGGTAATCCACTTCAATCCTTGCAATCGTGCGCTATATTTCCAAACTACTACTTTTGTCTTGTACTATAGGATCTTTTTATCCAACGGAGTTGGATATTTTGAGCCATTTCGCGATATAACGTGGAAATAATTAGCTAAGCGACATTTTGCATTTTCTGCGGGACGGTGTCATCAGTATGCATTTACGAAGAGTATTTACGAAGTGCGACGGCTAAAACCGAAAATGACCGAAATATTGACGAATGGGCCCCGTAATTTTTCTCCTAGGAGCCAACAGATGTCTCGAAAGGTATGACAAACAAACATTTGATTTCTCCATGTTATAAACATTAGCTAAGGAAATGCAACGAAGTAAAGGAGCTCAAAATAGATTGAGCCGTTAAAACGCTGGCATTTTAGAGTCAGATAAATGGCACGATTGACATTGGTTCTCCAGCAAACAAAAACAACTTTGATTTAAAGCTCAACTGTAATCCACTTCAATCCTTGCAATCCTAGGCTCTATCTCCAAACTACTGTTTTTGTTTCGTACTATAGGATCGTTTTATCCAAGTAAGTTGTTTATATTGTGCCATTGAGCGATATAACGTGTAAATAAGCTAAGCGACATTTTGCCACTTCGGCGGGACAGTGTTTTTATCAGTATGCATTTACGAAGAGTATTCACGAAGTGCGACGGCTAAAACCGAAAATGACCGAAAGATTGACGAACGGGCTCCGTAATTTTTCTCCTGGGAGCCAACAGATGTCTCGTAAGGTATGACAAACAAACAGTTTATTTCTCCATCTTATAAACATAAGCTAAGCAAATGCAACGAAGTAAAGGAGCTCAAAATAGACTGAGCCGTTATAACGCACGCATTTTTGTTTCAGTAAATGTCACGATTGTCACTGCCTCTCCAGCAATCAAAGGCAACTTTGATTTCAAGCTAAACTGCAATCCACTTCAATCTTTGATATCCTGCGCTCTATCTTCCAAGTACTACTTTTGTTTTGTACTATAGCATGTTTTTATCCAACTAAGTTGTATATTTTGTGCCATTTCGCGATACAACGCTGAAATAAGCTAAGCGACATTTTGCCACTTCGACGGGACAGTGTCATCAGTATGCATTCACGAAGAGAATTCACGAAGTTGCGACGGCTGAAACCGAAAATATCCGAAATATTGACGAACGGGCTCCGTATTTTTTGCCCTAGGAGCAAACAGATGTCTTATAAGGTATGACAAACAAACAATTTTTTTTCCATCTAAAAAACATTAACTAAGCAAATGCAACGAAGTAAAGGAGTCCAAATTAGACTGAGGCGTTATAACGCACGCATTTTGATTTCAGATAAATGTCACGATTGACACCGCCTCTCCAGCAAACAAAGGCAACTTTGATTTCAAGTTCAGTAAACGGTAATCCACTTCAATCCTTGCAATCGTGCGCTCTATTTCCAAACTACTACTTTTGTTTTGTACTATAGGATCTTTTTATCCAACGGAGTTGGATATTTTGAGCCATTTCGCGATATAACGTGGAAATAAGCTAAGCGACATTTTGCCACTTCGACGGGACGGTGTCATCAGTATGCATTTATGAAGAGTATTCACGAAGTTGCGACGGCTGAAACCGAAAATATCCGAAATATTGACGAACGGGCTCCGTATGTTTTGTCCTAGGAGCAAACAGATGTCTCATAAGGTATGGCAAACAAACAATTTATTTCTCCATTTTATAAACATAAGCTAAGCAAATGCAACGAAGTAAAGGAGCTCAAAATAGACTGAGCGTTATAACGCACGCATTTTTGTTTCAGTAAATGTCACGATTGTCACTGCCTCTCCAGCAAACAAAGGCAACTTTAAGTTCAAGCTAAACTGCAATCCACTTCAATCCTTGCAATCCTGCGCTCTATCTTCCAAGTACTACTTTTGTTTTGTACTATAGCATGTTTTTATCCAACTAAGTTGTATATTTTGTGCCATTTCGCGATATAACGCTGAAATAAGCTAAGCGACATTTTGCCACTTCGACGGGACAGTGTCATCAGTATGCATTTACGAAGAGTATTCACGAAGTTGCGACGGCTAAAACCGAAAATATCCGAAATATTGACGAACGGGCTCCGTATTTTTTGTCCTAGGAGCCAACAGATTTCTCAAAAGGTATGACAAACAAACTATTTATTTCTCCATGTTATAAACATTAGCTAAGGAAATGCAACAAAGTAAAGGAGCTCAAAATAGATTGAGCCGTTAAAACGCTCGCATTTTAGAGTCAGATAAATGTCACCATTGACATTGGTTCTCCAGCAAACAAAGGCAACTTTGATTTAAAGCTCAACTGTAATCCACTTCAATCCTTGCAATCCTAGGCTCTATCTCCAAACTACTGTTTTTGTTTCGTACTATAGGATCGTTTTATCCAAGTAAGTTGTTTATATTGTGCCATTTGGCGATATAACGTGTAAATAAGCTAAGCGACATTTTTCCTCTTGGGCGGGACAGTTTCATTAGTAGGTATTTACGAAGAGTATTCACGAAGTGCGACGGCTGAAACCGAAAATATCCGAAATATTGACGAACGGGCTCCGTAATTTTTCTCCTAGGAGCAAACTGATTACTCGTAAGGTATGACAAACAAACAAATTAATTTTTCCATCTTAAGAGAGTGTCCACCAGAAAACCAGGCAGGACCAGGCAGGACGTGATAATACTCAAATCACCGATTTCGCTCAAACTTGGCACAAAGATTGAGGGTCATGAGTAGTAACATGTACCAAAATATAAGGTCAAATTTTTTTATTCTCTCTGAGTTGTAGGGTCCCCCCCGAAAAATGGCCATTTGGCACAAATTTATGCATATTAATTAGCTAAATTGGTAAGACAACAAAAATAGCAGTCTGGGAATAGAAAGTACTAAATCGTATTCTATATTGATCAGTCTTGTAGCAAAATGTGTTATTGGAATCGGTTGCTTTGATTTGTTGCTTTTCCAATACCGTAAGTGAAGGGCATGTTTGGTCACTTTCACGAGATGCCAAAATTAGGTCATTTTAGATCTTAATATCTCCAATGGGCAACAAGCTAACAACATAGTTTTAATACTAAAAGAAAGAAGTATCTTTATGCTTACGAAAAATATAATAAAATTTTTGGGCAACTAAACAGCTTTTTTTAGTATGACGGCATTTTTGCACCTCACTCAACGATTTCTGGCGATTTCATCAAAATTCGGTAATTAAAAAAAGTGGTTTAATCTTAATGAAATTGCAAGAAAAAGACAGCAAATGTTCAGCTAAGCATCACTCTGCTTAAAACAATGCTAGAATGAGCAAGAAAAGCGTTTTGAATCACATTTCATGAAGTTTGTAAATGAGGGTTCTCTGTCTTTTTGATACTTCATTTTCAATGCAAAAAGAAAACAATGGGACACTTCTCTCTACAATAACTCTGAATTTTACTTTCAGGCACAATAAGTGACACAAAAAAGCAAAAGCTGATACATACATGTCATTTAAGTGCTTCAGACCATTGCGATCCGGCCAATCCAGTATATTTTTTAAAAGTTCGATTTTCCTTCAGCTCTTCATCGATATTTATCTTGCAGTTCATCGCTGTTGACTTTGCTATGAGAATATTCACTGCTTCCTTGTTGTAACATTATGTTGACAGTTTTCGATGGCGTTTATGGTTCTCCCGTGGTTTTATAACTTATTTGTCTCACTCTTACTGGCATAAACTGGAGCTATTACAACAAGGAAGCAGTGAATATTCTCATAGCAAAGTCAACAGCGATGAACTGCAAGATAAATATCGATGAAGAGCTCAGAGAGGTGAATTGAAAAATTGAACTTTTAAAAAATATGCTGGATTGGCCGGATCGCAATGGACCCTAACAATGAGTCTGAAGCACTTAAATGACATGTATGTATCAGCCTTTGCTTTTTTGTGTCACTTATATTATTGTGCCTTAAAGTAAAATTCAGAGTTATTGTAGAGAGAAGTGTCCCATTGTTTTCTTTTTGCATTGAAAATGAAGTATCAAAAAGACAGAGAACCCTCATTTACAAACTTCATGAAATGTGCTTCAAAAACCTTTTCTTGCTTATTCTAGCATTGTTTTAAGCAGAGTAATGCTTAGCTGAACATTTGCTGTCTTTTTCTTGCAATTTCATTAAAATTAAACCACTTTTTTTAATTACCGAATTTTGATGAAATCGCCAGAAATCGTTGAGTGAGGTGCAAAAATGCCGTCATACTAAAAAAGCTATTTAGTTACCCAAAAATTTTATTATATTTTTCGTAAGCATAAAGATACTTCTTACTTCTAGTATTAAAACTATGTTGTTAGCTTGTTGCCCATTGGAGATATTAAGATCTAAAATGACCTAATTTTGGCATCTCGTGAAAGTGACCAAACATGCCCTTCACTTACGGTATTGGGAAAGCAACAAATCAAAGCAACCGATTCCAATAACACATTTTGCTACAAGACTGATCAATATAGAATACGATTTAGTAGTTTTTATTCCCAGGCTGCTATTTTTGTTGTCTTACCACTCGACTAAATTTAGCTAATTAATATGCATAAATTTGTGCCAAATGGCCATTTTTCGGGGGGGACCCTACAACTCAGAGAAAATAAAAAATTTTGACCTTATATTTTGGTACATGTTACTACTCATGACCCTCAATCTTTGTGCCAAATCTTTGAGCGAAATCGGTGATTTGAGTATTATCACCTCCTGCCTGGTCCTATGGTGGACACTCTCTTAAAAACATTAACTTAGCAAATGCAACGAAGTAAAGGAGTTCAAAATAGACTGAGCCGTTATAACGCATGCATTTTGGTTTCAGATAAATGTCACGATTGACACTGCCTCTCCAGCAAACAAAGGCAACTTTGATTTCAAGTTAAACGGTAATCCTCTTCAATCCTTGCAATCGTGCGCTCTATTTCCAAACTACTACTTTTGTTTTGTGCTATAGGGTCTTTTTATCCAACGGAGTTGGATATTTTGAGCCATTTGGCGATATAACGTGGATATAATTAGCTAAGCGACATTTTGCCACTTCTGCGGGACGGTGTCATCAGTATGCATTTACGAAGAGTATTCACGAAGTGCGACAGCTAAAACCGAAAATGCCCGAAATATTGACGAACGGGCTCCGTATTTTTTGTCCTAGAAGCCAACAGATTTCTCAAAAGGTATGACAAACAAACAATTTATTTCTCCATGTTATAAACATTAGCTAAGGAAATGCAACAAAGTAAAGGAGCCCAAAATAGATTGAGCCGTTAAAACGCTCGCATTTTAGAGTCAGATAAATGTCACCATTGACATTGGTTCTCCAGCAAACAAAGGCAACTTTGATTTAAAGCTCAACTGTAATCCACTTTAATCCTTGCAATCCTAGGCTCTATCTCCAAACTACTGTTTTTGTTTCGTACTATAGGATCGTTTTACCCAAGTAAGTTGTTTATATTGTGCCATTTGGCGATATAACGTGTAAATAAGCTAAGCGACATTTTTCCTCTTGGGCGGGACAGTTTCATCAGTAGGTATTTACGAAGAGTATTCACGAAGTGCGACGGCTGAAACCAAAAATATCCGAAATATTGACGAACGGGCTCCGTAATTTTTCTCCTAGGAGCAAACTGATTACTCGTAAGGTATGACAAACAAACAAATTAATTTTTCCATCTTAAAAACATTAACTTAGCAAATGCAACGAAGTAAAGGAGCTCAAAATAGACTGAGCCGTTATAACGCACGCATTTTGGTTTCAGATAAATGTCACGATTGACAATGCCTCTCCAGCAAACAAAGGCAGATTCTGCATGTACCGGTTGCATATTACGTAAAAAAGGGAACAAAGAACGACAATAATACAAATGCAAAACAAGAACAAAAATACAATACCTCACAAACAATAGAAAACAATGAGTGATTCATGGATACCGGATCATGCAGAAAGACCCCAAACAAAGGCAACTTTGATTTCAAGTTAAACTGTAATCCCCTTCAATCCTTGCAATCCTGCGCTCTCCAAACTACTACTTTTGTTTTGTACTATAGGATCTTTTTATGCAACTGAGTTGTATATTTTGTGTCATTTGGCGATATAACGTGTAAATAAGCTCAGCGACATTTTGCTACTTCGGCGGGACAGTGTCATCAGTATGCATTTACGAAGAGTATTCACGAAGTGCGACGGCTAAAACCGAAAATGACCGAAATATTGACGAACGGGCTCCGTAATTTTTCTCCTAGGAGTCTACAGATGTCTCGTAAGGTATGACAAACAATCTATTGCTCCATCTTACAAACATTAGTTAAGGAAATAAAACGAAGTAAAGGAGCTCAAATTATCCATCTAAGTTGTATATTTTGTGCCATTGAGCGATATAACGTGTAAGTAAGCTACGCGACATTTTGCCACTTCGGCAGGACAGTGTTTTTATCAGTATGCATTTAGGAAGAATATTCACGAAGTGCGACGGCTAAAAGCGAAAATGACCGAAATATTGACGAATGGGCTCCGTAATTTTTCTCCTGGGAGCCAACAGATGTCTCGTAAGGTATGACAAACAAACAATTTATTTCTCCATCTTATAAACATAAGCTAAGCAAATGCAACGAAGTAAAGGAGCTCAAAATAGACTGAGCCGTTATAACGCACGCATTTTTGTTTCAGTAAATGTCACGATTGTCACTGCCTCTCCAGCAAACAAAGGCAAGTTTGATTTCAAGCTAAACTGCAATCCACTTCAATCCTTGTAATCCTGCGCTCTATCTTCCAAGTAGTACTTTTGTTTTGTACTATAGCATGTTTTTATCCAAATAAGTTGTATATTTTGAGCCATTTGGCGATATAACATGGAAATAAGCTACGCGACATTTTGCCAATTCGACGGGACAGTGTCGTCAGTATGCATTTACGAAGAGTATTCACGAAGTTGCGACGGCTGAAACCGAAAATATCCGAAATATTCACGAACGGGCTCCGTAATTTTTCTCCTAGGAGCAAACTGATTTCTCTTAAGGTATGACAAACAAACAATTTATTTCTCCATGTTAGAAACATTAGCTAAGGAAATGAAACGAAGTAAAGGAGCTCAAAATAGATTGAGCCGTTAAAACGCTCACATTTTAGAGTCATGAACGTCACGATTGACATTGCTTCTCCAGCAAATAAAGGCAACTTTGATTTCAAGCTCAACTGTAATCCACTTCAATCCTTGCAATCCTGCGCTCTATCTCCAAACTACTGTTTTTGTTGCGTACTATAGGATCGTTTTATCCAAGTGAGTTGTTTATATTGTGCTATTTGGCGATATAACGTGTAAGTAAGCTAAGCGACATTTTTCCTCTTGGGCGGAACAGTTTCATCAGTAGACATTTACGAAGAGTATTCACGAAGTGCGACGGCTGAAACCGAAAATATCCGAAATATTGACGAACGGGCTCCGTAATTTTTCACCTAGGAGCAAACTGATTTCTCTTAAGGTATGACAAACAAACAATTTATTTCTCCATCTAAAAAAACATTAACTTAGCAAATGCAACGAAGTAAAGGAGCTCAAAATAGACTGAGCCGTTATAACGCACGCATTTTGGTTTCAGATAAATGTCACGATTGACACTGCCTCTCCAGCTAACAAAGGCAACTTTGATTTCAAGTTAAACGGTAATCCTCTTCAATCCTTGCAATCGTGCGCTCTATTTCCAAACTACTACTTTTGTTTTGTGCTATAGGCTCTTTTTATCCAACAGAGTTGTATATTTTGAGCCATTTGGCGATATAACGTGGATATAATTAGCTAAGCGACATTTTGCCACTTCTGCGGGACGGTGTCATCAGTATGCATTTACGAAGAGTATTCACGAAGTGCGACGGCTAAAACCGAAAATGACCGAAATATTGACGAACGGGCTCCGTAATTTTTCTCCTAGAAGCCAACAGATGTCTCGTAAGGTATGACAAACAAACAATTTATTTCTCCATTTTACAAACATAAGCTAAGCAAATGCAACGAAGTAAAGAAGTTCAAAATAGACTGAGCCGTTATAACGCACGCATTTTTGTTTCAGTAAATGTCACGATTGTCACTGCCTCTCCAGCAAACAAAGGGAACTTTAAGTTCAAGCTAAACTGCAATCCACTTCAATCCTTGCAATCCTGGGCTCTATCTTCCAAGTACTACTTTTGTTTTGTACTATAGCATGTTTTTATCCAACTAAGTTGTCTATTTTGTGCCATTTCGCGATATAACGCTGAAATAAGCTAAGCGACATCTTGCCACTTCGACGGGACAGTGTCATCAGTATGCATTTACGAAGAGTATTCACGAAGTTGCGACGGCTGAAACCGAAAAAAACCCAATATTGACGAACGGGCTCCGTAGTTTTTGTCCTAGGAGCAAACAGATGTCTCATAAGGTATGAGAAACAAACAGTTTTTTTTCCATCTAAAAAACATTAACTAAGCAAATGCAACGAAGTTAAGGAGTTCAAAATAGACTGAGCCGTTATAACAGACGCATTTTTGTTTTGGTAAATGTCAGGATTGTCACTGCCTCTCCAGGAAACAAAGGCAACTTTGATTTCAAGCTAAACTACAATCCACTTCAATCCAAGTGTACTTTTGTTTTGTACTATAGCATGTTTTGATCCAACTGAGTTGCATATTTTGTGTCATTTGGCGATATAACGTGTAAATAAGCTAAGCGACATTTTGCCACTTCGCCGGGACAGGGTCATCAGTATGCATTTACAAAGAGTATTCACGAAGTGCGATGGCTAAAACAAAAATGCCCGAGATATTGACGGACGGGCTCCGTAATTTTTCTGCTAGGAGCCTACAGATGTCTCGTAAGGTATGACAAACAAAGAATTTATTTCTCCATCTTACAAGCATTAGCTAAGGAAATAAAACGAAGTAAAGGAGCTCAAATTATCCATCTAGGTTGTATATTTTGTGCCATTGAGCGATAAAACGTGTAAATAAGCTAAGCGACATTTTGCCACTTCGGCGGGACAGTGTTATCAGTATGCATTTACGAAGAGTATTCACGAAGTGCGACGGCTAAAACCGAAAATGACCGAAATATTAACAAACGGGCTCCGTAATTTTTCTCCTAGGAGCCAACAGATGTCACGTAAGGTATGACAAACAAACAATTTATTTCTCCATTTTATAAACATAAGCTAAGCAAATGCAACGAAGTAAAGGAGTTCAAAATAGACTAAGCCGTTATAACGCACGCATTTTTGTTTCAGTAAATGTCACGATTGTCACTGCCTCTCCAGCAAACAAAGGCAACTTTGATTTCAAGCTAAACTGCAATCCACTTGAATCCTTGCAATCCTGCGCTCTATCTTGCAAGTACTACTTTTGTTTTGTACTATAGCATGTTTTTATCCAACTAAGTTGTCTATTTTGTGCCATTTCGCGATATAACGCTGAAATAAGCTAAGCGACATTTTGCCACTTTGACGGGACAGTGTCATCAGTATGCATTTACGTAGAGTATTCACGAAGTTGCGACGGCTGAAATCGAAAAAAACCCAATATTGACGAACGGGCTCCGTATTTTTTGTCCTAGGAGCAAACAGATGTCTCATAAGGTATGAGAAACAAACAATTTTTTTTCCATCTAAAAACATTAACTAAGCAAATGCAACGAAGTTAAGGAGTTCAAAATAGACTGAGCCGTTATAACAGACGTATTTTTGTTTTGGTAAATGTCACGATTGTCACTGCCTCTCCAGGAAACAAAGGCAACTTTGATTTCAAGCTAAACTACAATCCACTTCACTCCTTGTAATCCTGCGCTCTATCTCCAAACTACTACTTTTGTTTTGTACTATAGGATCTTTTTATCCAACTGAGTTGCATATTTTGTGTCATTTGGCGATATAACGCTGAAATAAGCTAAGCGACATCTTGCCACTTCGACGGGACAGTCTCATCAGTATGCATTTACGAAGAGTATTCACGAAGTTGCGACGGCTGAAACCGAAAATATCCGAAATATTGACGAACGAGCTCCGTATTTTTTGTCCTAGGAGCAAACAGATGTCTCGTAAGGTATGACAAATAAACAATTTATTTCTCTATGTTATAAACATTAGCTAAGGAAATGCAACGAAGTAAAGGAGCTCAAAATAGATTGAGCCGTTAAAACGCTCGCATTTTAGAGTCAGATAAATGTCACCATTGACATTACTTCTCCAGCACACAAAGGCAACTTTGATTTAACGCTCAACTGTAATCCACTTCAATCCTTGCAATCCTAGGCTCTATCTCCAAACTACTGCTTTTGTTTCGTACTATAGGATCGTTTTATCCAAGTAAGTTGTTTATAATGTGCCATTTGGCGATAGAACGTGTAAATAACCTAAGCGACATTTTTCCTCTTGGGCGGGACAGTTTCATCACTTTGCAATTACGAAGAGTATTTACGAAGTGCGACGGCTGAAACCGAAAATATTCGAAATATTGACGAACGGGCTCCGTAATTTTTCTCCTAGCAGCAAACTGATTTCTCTTAAGGTATGACAAACAAACAATTTATTTTTCCATCTTAAAAACATTAACTTAGCAAATGCAACGAAGTAAAGGAGCTCAAAATAGACTGAGCCGTTATAACGCACGCATTTTGGTTTCAGATAAATGTCACGATTGACAATGCCTCTCCAGCAAACAAAGGTAGATTCTGCATGTATCGGTTGCATATTACGTTAAAAAACGAACAAAGAACGACAATAATACAAATGGAAAACAAGACCAAAAATACAATACCTCACAAACAATAGAAAACAATGAGTGTTTCATGGATACCGGAACATGCAGAAAGACCCCAAACAAAGGCAACTTTCATTTCAAGTTAAACTGTAATCCACATCAATCCTTGCAATCCTGCGCTCTATCTCCAAACTACTACTTTTGTTTTGTACTATAGGATCTTTTTATCCAACTGAGTTGTCTATTTTGTGTCATTTGGCGATATAACGTGTAAATAAGCTAAGCGACATTTTGCCACTTCGGCGGGACAGTGTTTTTATCAGTATGCATTTACGAAGAGTATTCACGAAGTGCGACGGCTAAAACAGAAAATGACCGAAATATTGACGAACGGGCTCCGTAATTTTTCTCCTGGGAGCCAACAGATGTCTCGTAAGGTATGACAAACAAACAGTTTATTTCTCCATCTTATAAACATAAGCTAAGCAAATGCAACGAAGTAAAGGAGCTCAAAATAGACTGAGCCGTTATAACGCACGCATTTTTGTTTCAGTAAATGTCACGATTGCCACCTTCTCTCCAGCAAACAAAGGCAACTTTGATTTCAAGCTCAAATGTAATCCACTTCAATCCTTGTAATCCTGCGCTCTATCTCCAAACTACTGTTTTTGTTTCGTACTATAGGATCGTTTTATCCAAGTATGTTGTTTATATTGTGCCATTTGGCGATATAACGTGTAAATAAGCTAAGCGACATTTTTCCTCTTGGGCGGGACAGTTTCATCAGTAGGCATTTACGAAGAGTATTCACGAAGTGCAACGGCTGAAACCGAAAATATCCGAAATATTGACGAACGGACTCCGTAATTTTTCTCCTAGGAGCCAACAGATGTCTCTTAAGGTGTGACAAACAAAGAATTTATTTCTCCATCTTACAAGCAATAGGTAAGGAAATAAAACGAAGTAAAGGAGCTCAAATTATCCATCTAAGTTGTATATTTTGTGCCATTGAGCGATATAACGTGTAAATAAGCTAAGTGACATTTTGCCACTTCGGCGGGACAGTGTCATCAGTATGCATTTACGAAGAGTATTCACGAAGTGCGACGGCTAAAAGCGAAAATAACCGAAATATTGACGAACGGGCTCCGTAATTTTTCTCCTAGGAGCCAACAGATGTCTCGTAACGTATGACAAACAAACAATTTATCATATGACCCGCGAACCTTTTCTTTGCAAAACCATTGATGAAAGTCCCGTATGAGGGCCGTACGCATTTGCGCGAGCGGGGCCGGAAAAAGGCGTACGGCCCTACTACAAAAGCGGACAGCCTCGCGTGCTAAAATTTCAAGTAATTTTGTCTCCAATTTGGTCATATGATAAAATGCTTATTGACTAAGTTAGGTCGGGCCGGATGGGAAAATATTTGGCTCTCGGTCATGGCACACGGACCTCGCTGCGCTCGGTGCGTACGCCATGACCTCGAGCCAAATATTTTCCCATCCGGCCCTCCCACTTAGTCAATAAGTACATATTATTTCTCCATCTTATAAACATAAGCTAAGGAAATAAAACGAAGTAAAGGAGCTCAAAATAGACTGAGCCGTTATAACGCACGCATTTTTGTTTCAGTAAATGTCACGATTGTCATTGCCTCTCAAGCAAACAAAGGCAACTTTGATTTCAAGCTAAACTGCAATCCACTTCAATCCTTGCAATGCTGCGCTCTATCTTCCAAGTACTACATTTGTTTTGTACTATAGCATGTTTTTATCCAACTAAGTTGTCTATTTTGTGTCATTTCGAAATATAACGCTGAAATAAGCTAAGCGACATCTTGCCACTTCGACGGGACAGTCTCATCAGTATGCATTTACGAAGAGTATTCACGAAGTTGCGACGGCTGAAATCGAAAATATCCGAAATATTGACGAACGGGCTCCGTATTTTTTGTCCTAGGAGCAAACAGATGTCTCATTAGGTATGACAAACAAACAATTTTTTTTCCATCTAAAAAATATTAACTAAGCAAATGCAACGAAGTAAAGGAGTCCAAATTAGACTGAGCCGTTATAACGCACGCATTTTGATTTCAGATAAATGTCACGATTGACACCGCCTCTCCAGCAAACAAAGGCAACTTTAATTTCAAGCTAAGCTGCAATCCACTTCAATCCTTGCAATCCTAGGCTCTATCTCCAAACTACTGTTTTTGTTTGGTACTATAGGATCGTTTTATCCAAGTAAGTTGTTTATATTGTGCCATTTGGCGATAGAACGTGTAAATAAGCTAAGCGACATTTTTCCTCTTGGGCGGGACAGTTTCATCAGTTTCCAATTACAAAGAGTATTTACGAAGTGCGACGGCTGAAACCGAAAATATTCGAAATATTGACGAACGGGCTCCGTAATTTTTCTCCGAGGAGCAAACTGATTTTTCTTAAGGTATGACAAACAAACAATTTATTTTTCCATCTTAAAAACATTAACTTAGCAAATGCAACGAAGTAAAGGAGCTCAAAATAGTCTGAGCCGTTATAACGCACGCATTTTGGTTTCAGATAAATGTCACGATTGACATTGCCTCTCCAGCAAACAAAGGTAGATTCTGGATGTACCGATTGCATATTTCGTTAAAAAAGGAACAAAGAACGACAATGATACAAATGCAAAACAAGACCAAAAATACAATACCTCACAAACAATAGAAAACAATGAGTGTTTCATGGATACCGGATCATGCAGAAAGACCCCAAACAAAGGCAACTTTGATTTCAAGTTAAACTGTAATCCACATCAATCCTTGCAATCCTGCGCTCTATCTCCAAACTACTACTTTTGTTTTGTACTATAGGATCTTTTTATCCAACTGAGTTGTATATTTTGTGTTATTTGGCGATATAACGTGTAAATAAGCTAAGCGACATTTTGCCACTTCGGCGGGACAGTGTCATCAGTATGCATTTACGAAGAGTATTCACGAAGTGCGACGGCTAAAACCGAAAATGACCGAAATATTGACGAACGGGCTCCGTTATTTTTCTCCTGGGAGCCAACAGATGTCTCGTAAGGTATGACAAACAAACAATTTATTTCTCCATCTTATAAACATAAGCTAAGCAAATGCAACGAAGTAAAGAAGCTCAAAATAGACTGAGCCGTTATAACGCACGCTTTTTTGTTTCAGTAAATTTCACGATTGTCACTGCCTCTCCAGCAAACAAAGGCAACTTTGATTTCAAGCTAAACTGCAATCCACTTCAATCCTTGCAATCCTGCGCTCTATCTTCCAAGTACTACTTCTGTTTTGTACTATAGCATGTTTTTATCCAACTAAGTTGTCTATTTTGTCCCATTTCGCGATGTAACGCTGAATTAAGCTAAGCGACATTTTGCCACTTCGACGGGACAGTGTCATCAGTATGCATTTACGTAGAGTATTCACGATGTTGCGACGGCTGAAACCGAAAACACCCAATATTGACGAACGGGCTCCGTATTTTTTGTCCTAGGAGCAAACATATGTCTCATAAGGTATGAGAAACAAACAATTTTTTTTCCATCTAAAAAACATTAATTAAGCAAATGCAACGAAGTTAAGGAGTTCAAAATAGACTGAGCCGTTATAACAGACGCATTTTTGTTTTAGTAAAATGTCACGATTGTCACTGCCTCTCCAGGAAACAAAGGCAACTTTGATTTCAAGCTAAACTATAATCCACTTCAATCCTTGCAATCCTGCGCTCTATCTTCCAAGTACTACCTTTGTTTTGTACTATAGCATGTCTTTATCCAACTAAGTTGTATATTTTGTGCCATTTCGCGATATAAATCTGCAATAAGCTAAGCGACATTTTGCCACTTCCACGGGACAGTGTCATCAGTATGCATTTACGAAGAGTATTCACGAAGTGCGACGGCTAAAACCGAAAATGACCGAAATATTAACAAACGGGCTCCGTAATTTTTCTCCTAGGAGCCAACAGATGTCTCGTAAGGTATGACAAACAAACAATTTATTTCTCCAACTTATAAACATAAGCTAAGGAAATGCAAGGAAGTAAAGGAGCTCAAAAAAGACTAAGCCGTTATAACGCACGCATTTTTGTTTCAGTAAATGTCACGATTATCACTGCCTCTCCAGCAAACAAAGGCAACTTTAATTTCAAGCTAAACTGCAATCCACTTCAATCCTTGCAATCCTGCGCTCTATCTCCAAACTACTACTTTTGTTTTGTACTATAGGATCGTTTTATCCAACTGAGTTGCATATTTTGTGTCATTTGGCGATATAACGTGTAAATAAGCTAAGCGACATTTTGCCACTTCGCCGGGACATGGTCATCAGTATGCATTTACAAAGAGTATTCACGAAGTGCGATGGCCAAAACGAAAATGACCGAAATATTGACGAACGGGCTCCGTAATTTTTCTCCTAGGAGCCTACAGATGTCTCGTAAGGTATGAGAAACAAAGAATTTATTTCTCCATCTTACAAGCAATAGCTAAGGAAATAAAACGAAGTAAAGGAGCTCAAATTATCCATCTAAGTTGCATATTTTGTGCCATTGAGCGATATAACTTGTAAATAAGCTAAGCGACATTTTGCAACTTCGGCGGGCCAGTGTTTTTATCAGTATGCATTTACGAAGAGTATTCACGAAGTGCGACGGCTAAAACCGAAAATGACCGAAATATTGACGAACGGGCTCCGTAATTTTTCTCCTGGGAGCCAACAGATGTCTCGTAAGGTATGACAAACAAACAGTTTATTTCTCCATCTTATAAACATAAGCTAAGCAAATGCAACGAAGTAAAGGAGCTCAAAATAGACTGAGCCGTTATAACGCACGCATTTTTGTTTCAGTAAATGTCACGATTGTCACTGCCTCTCCAGCAAACAAAGGCAACTTTAATTTCAAGCTAAACTGCAATCCACTTCAATCCTTGCAATCCTGCGCTCTATCTCCAAACTGCTACTTTTGTTTTGTACTATAGGATCTTTTTATCCAACTGAGTTGCATAT
Organism: Cladopsammia gracilis; assembly: GCA_022457155.1. Taxonomy (NCBI): domain Eukaryota; kingdom Metazoa; phylum Cnidaria; class Anthozoa; order Scleractinia; family Dendrophylliidae; genus Cladopsammia; species Cladopsammia gracilis. The sequence goes on along the minus strand of JAJGOT010000852.1, from coordinate 16,145 downwards.
TTTGTGTCATTTGGCGATATAACGTGTAAATAAGCTAAGCGACATTTTGCCACTTCGCCGGGACAGGGTCATCAGTATGCATTTACAAAGAGTATCCACGAAGTGCGACGGCTAAAACCGAAAATGACCGAAATATTGACGAACGGGCTCCGTATTTTTTGTCCTAGGAGCAAACAGATGTCTCACAAGGTATGACAAACAAACAATTTTTTTTCATCTAAAAAACATCAACTAAGCAAATGCAACGAAGAAAAGGAGTTCAAAATAGACTTAGCCGTTATAACGCACGCATTTTGGTTTTAGATAACTGTCACGATTGACACTGCCTCTCCAGCAAACAAAGGCAAGTTTGATTTCAAGTTAAACGGTAATCCACTTCAATCCTTGCAATCATGCGCTCTATGTCCAAACTACTATTTTTGTTTTGTGCTATAAGATCTTTTTATCCAACGGAGTTTGATATTTTGAGCCATTTGGCGATATAACATGGAAATAAGCTAAGCGACATTTTGCCAATTCGACGGGACAGTGTCATCAGTATGCATTTACGAAGCGTATTCACGAAGTTGCGACGGCTGAAACCGAAAATATCCGAAATATTGACGAACGGGCTCCGTATTTTTTCTCCTAGGAGCCAACAGATGTCTCGTAAGGTATGACAAACAAACAATTTATTTTTCCATGTTATAAACATTAGCTAAGGAAATGAAACGAAGTAAAGGAGCTCAAAATAGATTGAGCCGTTAAAACGCTCGCATTTTAGAGTCAGATAAATGTCACGATTGACATTGCTTCTCCAGCAAACAAAGGCAACTTTGATTTCAAGCTCAAATGTAATCCACTTCAATCCTTCCAATCCTGCGCTCTATCTTCCAAGTACTACTTTTGTTTTGTGCTATAGGATCTTTTTATCCAACGGAATTGGATATTGTGAGCCATTTGGCGATATAAAGTGGAAATAATTAGCTAAGCGACATTTTGCATTTTCTGCGGGACGGTGTCATCAGTATGCATTTACGAAGAGTATTCACGAAGTGCGACGGCTAAAACCGAAAATGACCGAAATATTGACGAACGGGCTCCGTAATTTTTCTCCTGGGAGCCAACAGATGTCTCGTAAGGTATGACAAACAAACAGTTTATTTCTCCATCTTATAAACATAAGCTAAGCAAATGCAACGAAGTAAAGGAGCTCAAAATAGACTGAGCCGTTATAACGCACGCATTTTTGTTTCAGTAAATGTCACGATTGTCACTGCCTCTCAAGCAAACGAAGGCAACTTTGATTTCAAGCTAAACTGCAATCCACTTCAATCCTTGCAATCCTGCGCTCTATCTCCAAACGACTACTTTTGTTTTGTACCATAGGATCTTTTTAATAAACTGAGTTGTATATTTTGTGTCATTTGGCGATATAACGTGTAAATAAGCTAAGCGACATTTTGCCACTTCGCTGGGACAGGGTCATCAGTATACATTTACAAAGAGTATTCACGAAGTGCGATGGCTAAAACGAAAATGCCCGAAATATTGACGAGCGGGCTCCGTATTTTTTGTCCTAGGAGCAAACAGATGTCTCATAAGGTATGACAAACAAACAATTTTTTTTTCATCTAAAAAACATCAACTAAGCAAATGCACATAGTAAAGGAGTTCAAAATAGACTGAGCCGTTATAACGCACGCATTTTGGTTTCAGATAATTGTCACGATTGACACTGCCTCTCCAGCAAACAAAGGCAAGTTTGATTTCAAGTTAAACGGTAATCCAATTCAATCCTTGCAATCGTGCGCTCTATTTCTAAACTACTACTTTTGTTTTGTGCTATAGTATCTTTTTATCCAACGGAGTTGGATATTTTGAGCCATTTGGCAATATAACATGGAAATAAGCTAAGCGACATTTTGCCAATTCGACGGGACAGTGTCATCAGAATGCATTTACGAAGAGTATTCACGAAGTTGCGACGGCTGAAACCGAAAATATCCGAAATATTGACGAACGGGCTCCGTAATTTTTCTCCTAGGAGCAAACTGATTTCTCTTAAGGTATCACAAACAAACAATTTATTTTTCCATCTTAAAAACATTAACTAAACAAATGCAACGAAGTAAAGAAAATCAAAATAGACTGAGCCGTTATAACGCACGCATTTTGGTTTCAGATAAATGTCACTCTTGACACTGCCTTTCCAGCAAACAAAGGCAACTTTGATTTCAAGCTAAACTGTAATCCACTTCAATACTTGCAATCCTGCGCTTTATCTTCAAAGTACTACTTTTTTTTTTGTACTGTAGCATGTTTTTATCCAACTAAGTTGTATACTTTGTGCCATTTGGCAATATAACGTGGAAATAAGCAAAGCGACATTTTGCCACTTCGACGGGACAGTGTCATCAGTATGCATTTACGAAGAGTATTCACGAAGTTGCGACGGCTGAAACCGAAAATATCCGAAATATTGACGAACGGGCTCCGTATTTTTTGTCCTAGGAGCAAACAGATGTCTCATAAGGTATGACAAACAAACAATTTTTTTCCATCTAAAAAACATTAACTAAGCAAATGCAACGAAGTAAGGGAGTCGAAATTAGACTTAGCCGTTATAACGCACGCATTCTGATTTCAGATAAATGTCACGATTGACACCGCCTCTCCAGCAAACAAAGGCAACTTTGATTTCAAGTTAAACGGTAATCCACTTCAATCCTTGCAATCGTGCGCTCTATTTCCAAACTACTACTTTTGTTTTGTGCTATAGGATTTTTTTATCCAACTGAGTTGTATATTTTGAGCCATTTGGCGATATAACATGGAAATAAGCTACGCGACATTTTGCCACTTCGACGGGACAGTGTCATCAGTATGCATTTATGAAGAGTATTCACGAATTTGCGACGGCTGAAACCGAAAATATCCGAAATATTGACGAACGGGCTCCGTAAGTTTTTTTCCTAGGAGCCAACAGATGTCTCGTAAGGTATGACAAACAAACAATTTATTTCTCCATCTTATAAACATTAGCTAAGCTAATGCAACGAAGTAAAGTAGCTCAAAATAGACTGAGCCGTTATAACGCACGCATTTTGGTTTCAGATAAATGTCACGATTGACACCGCCTCTCCAGCAAACAAAGGCAACTTTAATTTCAAGCTAAACTGCAATCCACTTCAATCCTTGCAATCCTGCGCTCTATCTCCAAACTACTACTTTTGTTTTGTACTATAGGATCTTTTTATCCAACTGAGTTGCATATTTTGTGTCATTTGGCGATATAACGTGTAAATAAGCTAAGCGACATTTTGCCACTTCGCCGGGACAGGGTCATCAGTATGCATTTACAAAGAGTATTCACGAAGTGCGATGGCTAAAACAAAAATGCCCGAAATGTCCTGCTGTTATACCGGTTGCACTATCAGCAAGTGTAACAAGTTTGAAATCTACTTCCAAATATGCGTTATACCAATCGATCGGATTTGCTTCTGAAGAGTTATCAACTGTGAATCGATAATTATCCTTAACTTGCCTATTATTATTTGCGACATTATCGATTAGCGGTGTTTCCAAATCGAAGGCAACGTATTCATATCGTTTGACCAATTCTGGATTTCTGAAACTCATTCTTATTATGAATTATAATAAGAAATTTTTTTTAAAATTAAATCAAATCATTTACGATATTTCTAATATATTGATATTTGTCTTCTTCTTTCTTCTCTTTTTTAGAGTTTTCTTCGTTTAAAAATTTAATAATTTCAACTCCTTTTGTTTCGCCTGAAATTTGCGGTGCTGCTGCCGCAGGCTCTTTTTTACCTTTGGATGAAAACTTGTCATAAATTTTTTCACCAAGAACTTCACCAGTTTTTTCACCAACCTTTTCAGCACCTTTTTCAATAAGTTTTTCTGCTGCTTTACTAGCTAATTTACTCGCTGTTTTTCCTGTTAATTTGGAACCGATTTTTGTAAAAATATCAAAGAAACCGCTACCGCTATCTATAGAGTGATCTACAGAGTTAATATAAGAAATTTCTCCTGTATCAAAATTTCTTATTCTTCTTTGTTCTTCCATTTATATAAATTGTTCAATTTATATAAACTGTTTTATTTATATAAATAAAATTATACTTCTTTTAACACTACAGTTATGGAAATATCGATATCGTTCAGATCAACAATTCTATCTTCATCATCGGTTAAGTAAAATGTTACTTCAGATATATTTTTTCTATTTATCTTATACCACAAATAATTCACTCTTGGGTAGATTTCAAAAGGTAAAGACCTTATTTTTGTATTTGTTGAGAATGTGAATAAGGTATTGCTTCGCTTTCCTGAAACGATCGAATCGCGCAACAAACTACATTTTACGTAAAGATTATCGATGTTGTTACTGATATTAGGGAAATTTTTTCCAGAACCGCTACTCGTTAAAACTTTCGATTCAAATCCGAGTAAAATATTAAAATTTCCACTCGAACTAAAATCGATGCGATAATTTTCATTTAGTTGAATAAATATCTTGTAAGTTGTAAGATCAAACAATACGTTAATTCCATATTGTTTCGTGTTGGGTATTTTTCCAATCGTTTTTTGGATAAAATCATTTATATCTTCGTAATCATAAATCCCTGATGGAAAAGTAATCGTTTCATATGTTTTACCTTTATCTTTTGATATTTTTAGTTTGTTGTTATCATATTCGGGACGAATGTTATGCCAACTCGCAGTCATACTAAGATGATCCAATGCTAAATAACATTCTTTATTATCGTCCAATCTCAACTCAGGAGTAAACTTTACTGTAAAGTTTCCTGGTTTATTATTGGTATTTTGTTTTCTTGCATCTATAGATTTGAAAACTAGTGTTCTGTTAACATCCATTTTATTATACGAAAACTTTTTTATTTTTAATTACGCTAAATATTTTTTATATAATTTCTCATGAATTGTTTTATCGATTGCTCCTATTCTTAACAATTCATCATTTATTTGCGATAAATCATTTCTCAAAACAGGTGAATTATTACCAGCGGCCATCGATCCGATTATTATCTTCATTCTGTCTGCCAATTGGTTCGGATCATTATAATAAACTATACTTGAACCGGTCATAGTAAACAGTGATTTACCAGATGATTTATGAGGAGGTAAATTACTCAACATATTTAAATCATTAAAAACTTTTACAGCGTTCATACTATATTTTGTTTTAGGATTGTATCTTTTCGTTAGTAAATTAATCAGAGATTTATCAACATCAGCTTGATAAATTAATTTTCCACCACGATAAGCGTTTAATTTCAGATCTTTCATTAATTTAGGTATGTCGATTAATAGTCCTCCATATTGATTATTTTTTTGAATTTTATAAGCGTTTCGTCTTGGTTGTTTGTACTTGCGTACCCCTTCACCTTGTTTTTGTTTTGTATATTGCGGTAAAATTTTTACATTCTTAATCGTTGATAAATATCTCTCTAATATATCTCTTGTTCTTTCATATATTTTCAGATCATAATCGAGTTTTTGTTTTTCTTCTTCTGTCTTTGGTTTTCTCCTTTTCAAACCACCAATCTTTATTCCGACACTTCTGTTTTCATCTTTAGCTTCATTATAAGTTGCAATTAACTGTTCTTCATTCATTTTAAGTAGCTCATTAGGTTCATGAAAAGTTTCTTTTAAAAATTCTAATTCGTTTTCTGTGAACATCTTATTTGGTTCAGCAGTTATTACTTTAGCCGTTGGTGGTTGAGGTATTGCAGGAATTTCAGGTATCGATTCACCAGGAAATGGCAATTCTTTATTCAATGTTAAAATATCTTTATTAGTTTCAACCAAATCTTTGAAACCGCTGGTCAAAGCCAATTGATTTTCTTTTAATTGCTGAATGACTTTGTCCTGTTTTTCATCTGTTTTTTTCTGCTGTTCAATTAGCGGTTCTCTCAGAGTTTTAAAATAATCACTCATCGCAACATCGCGAACTTGTTCTTTATTTTTAACCTCATTCTTTACTTCGGTAACTGCTTTAGCAATTTTAAAACCTTCACATTCTGAATCTGCATATTTTTTGATCTTATCGATATCCATAATTTTATTAAAATAAGTTATTTAATTTATCTGTAAAATAAACATTTAAGTTATTTTTAAATAAACATTTTAAGTTTATCTACCTTATTAAATAAAATGAAAATACCGAATTATGATGTAATAAAAAGTAACGATAATAATCGTTCACTAAACGATTTTCTTAGTGAAGATTTCCGTATGTTGATAACTGGTCAAACTCGATGTGGAAAAACAAATACCTTAATGCATATTCTTAGAAAGCCGCTCATTTATTATGATAAGATTTATCTATACTCACCAAATCAACATCAGGATAAAATTCAAGACTTGCAAAAATTAATGGAAAACGCCAGTCAAAGAGTTGGATATGATATTTTAGAACTTCTTGGAGAAGATGATATTATGGACACAACAGACTATCCGATCGATAATAGAAAAGTGGTGGTTTTTGATGATCTTATTAACGCTCCCCAAGCAGTTCAAAACAAAATCGCCAATCATTATACAGATGGTCGACATCATAAAATTTCCCCGATCTATCTATCCCAGTCCTACTACGATGTTCCTCAGAAACTCCGGCAGAACTGTTCCCACGTGATTTTGTATCCACCAACGACTAAAAAACATTTAAATCTGATTGCGCAAGAAAATCTAATAGATCCGGTTCTTTTTGATAAACTCGGTCCATATGAATTCTTATTTTTAGACAAAGAAAAGAAAAGTGTTACTAAGAACTTTGATGAGACTTTTTAAAAATTATATGAAATAAGAATAGAGTATGGGTATTTTTAATAATATCGGAAGATTCAGTAATGTCGATATATCTGAATATATAAAAAAATTTAATCAACAAGTACAACAAGGAACCGGTTTGAAATTAGATGTCAATAACAATTACGATATTCAACAAAAACGTCTTGTAAATGTTGGTGAAGGAGTTGATAGCGATGATGTGATAACAAAACATCAGATGGAAAATGCGCTATCAACAAAACCAAATCCGACAGATGTTATTCTTGTTGATGGGTCCACTCATATGACTGGTGATTTAGATCTTCGAGGAAATAGATTGATTCTTCCCGGAGAGATCGATATGAACAGAAAACTTATCACCAACATGGATACGGACGAAGATAACGATCTATGCGCTGTCAATATGGTGACTCTGAAAAAATTTCATCCTAACGCTCCTGAACCAACGCATGAAGTCGTGAAAAATATCGATCTGAAAGAACGTTTCAATGTTGTCCAATCGAAACAACAGACTTATCACGATTTAGGAGCAAATTATAACAATCTTGTCTCTTACAACGATGTTAGGAATATTTTCTTATCTCGCAAAGAGACGTTTCCGATGGAGACTAGTTTGGATATGGGGAACAATACGGTTTATAATGTAAAGGACCCGACGGTCGCCGACCAAGGGGCTAATAAAAGATATGTGGATGATGAAACAACCAAAAAGCTTTCTTTGACAGGTGGAACAATGACCGGTATTTTGGATATGAATTCACAGCCTATCAATAATATTGCAACACCGACTCTTAATCATCAAGCTACACCAAAATCTTATGTCGATAGAAATCTTAGTCTCAAGATAGCGGATGTGGTAGTTCATACGATAGAATCAGAAGCGAAACTTAAAAAATATATCGACGAATCGCATATCAGCAGCTCGTCAAATTTGAAAGATGATTTTAGGTACCTAATGGAAAACGTTGACGAAAGCTCATCCGAGCATAACGTGACTGTCACCGGTATAGTCGATTTGGTGGAGTCGCCTCATACGCTAAACAGAAAAGTTTACAGTCTTTTATTACATAAACATCCACTAAATAGCTACGCATCAAGAATCGGATTTAATATGTATAAATTACCAGAGGGTGAATATACCGTTTGTATTGAATTTATTCCGCCTACAATGAGCGGTGTCAGCGTCGATGTTCAATCGACTTCTCTCAATATAAATAAACAATCGACAAAAAACTTTACTAATTACAGTAGAAGCATTATCAATCTGCATAAGTGGAAAATTTCACCACCGGAATATATTATGGTCGATTTAAAATGTAGCGGCTCGCCAACATCAGCTTCGCAAGCTCAAGCTTACCTTATAATTTATGGAATAAAAGGAAACCACTCAGATGTACCGGCCAGTGTTTATGATTCTCCTTATATTTTGGAGGGTGGGAAAATACTAATGCAGACCACTCTCGATATGAATATTCATACAATTATCAATTCACCAAATCCCAGCGGTGGTGCGTTTGTAATTCACGGTCTTTACAATAGAACTGCGAACCAGATGTTTGCTCTATTTTCAGGAGATGAATATGTTATGGTTCCGGTTAAATGTAAAATTGTAAAATGTTGCGTTAACATTCTCGATACGCTCGAAACATACCCTCATATTGCCGTGTTGATAAACAATGTAATAGGAAGAGGAGAGGGTGGTATGAAACAGGTCTGTCACTTGACTAACGATATCGCTCTGGAAGAATGTGATGAATTTCGTGTGAGAATACAAAGTTTACAAGGAACTACCATCAATAAATGTTTGGTAAGTCTGTGGCTTGAGACTGTGTAGTCGACTATACGCGAAATTAAAATTTATTATACGCTACGTATAATGAATTAGATGATCTTTCAGATCTTAGCGTGTTCAAGCGCTTCTACGACCTCTCTTGCGATTTCTCGAGTTTCTCTTAACCATTGAGGAGATAAATCTTGAAAGATATGCTCATTTATAAAAGAGACAAGAAAGAAAACGCTTGCAATCATTTTATGTTTAAAATTATAATAATAAAATTTTAAAATATGAAACAGAAACAAGATATTTTCACATTTAATCACATCGATACTTCGATCGATGAGACAAGATTGTCAGAGATTAAGGCTCTTTACAGATTTTATCACAAGAAGTGGTGGTGTTACAAAAAGACTTTTAAACGTCTCAAACGGATGAATCTATTCTGTAAACTGAGTAGTTCATCGCTTATCACAGTCGGTACAATCGCCGGCGGAGTTACACTAAACCCAGTTATACTAGGGGTTATCTCCGGCGCGGGTTTGTTAATAAAAACATTCACCGATTATAAAAATTATAATCGAAGGATCGAAATGAGTAAATTCGCACATACAACATATCAGAAAGTTTTGGTTGACTTACGTTCTTGTCTGCGAGGAAACCATTTTAACCACGATTCGTTTGTGAGCGATATGAGGTTGATTGATGATCTTATAATTGATCTTTGTCCAACAATAAATAGCCGAATTGAAAAAAGATACGATGAAAAGTTTTCATAAAAAAGTGCAAAACCCTGGTCGGGGGTGCTCGGTTGGCTGTTTCTGTGCCTCACCGAAGTGAGGACTTTCGCCTCACCGAAGTGAGGACTTTTCCCGCTGACAAAGCGGGTGTCACCCATTTTATACCTCTGGGTGAGGTTAAGTTCTCCGAAGAGATCTTTGAGCACCCCCCTGTTATCAGTTGGGCCGAGGCTGGTTCACCAGAGCGTAGTCAACTGACTCAACTACACTGCTACCCCGTGGGTCTGACATTGCATGAACCGTAAGCAGGGTTCTGACAGTGGCCAACCGTCTCCCCCCTGAGTTCTACCAAATTACAGACTTATTACTCATGCGCGTAGCGGCATGAGGTAAGGTTTCGGCTCCGTTTTTCTTGTTTTTATTATTATTTTTATTTTTTGTGTCACGATTTTGCATGCAAATTTATGCACGCATATTTTAAATTGTGCACTTCCGGTTGACGTCTTTGCCATTTACACTTCCGGTTTAGTGACTTCCGGCTATTCTCACTTCCGGTAAAAGAGCGTTACTTAGGTGTCACGACAGAATCTCCTACAACCCTACATACATTACTATGTTCACGTTTGGTATATATAAGACTTAGAAAAATCACTGGCTTCATTGTGGTACAGCTTTCATGTCCACAACATTCAATAAGAAACAACGTGGTTTTCAGGAACGATGACTGAATGAAAGGAGTAACTCTTCTCCATGTCGGACATCTTCTTATCATGTTTAAAATAAAATTTAATTATATCATAAAATTTTCTTACGCATGCGCATGAGTAAAGGCTGCTTGGAGCCTCTTGTTAATATATATGGTTCGATCGACTTATATATTAACGACCAAATTATCGCGCTCACACATGTGGTACGTGTAAAGTGTCACGCGTGACTGCGCATACACTTTAGAAGGTTTCACACTTGAATGAACACGTATGCTAATGCGCTGCAATTCTCGGAAAAGATGAATAAATTAAGACCGATTTCTCGGAACTCGAAAGCGCTTGTTAATCCAAAATTTGGTCTTAAAAATAATACGTACTTTATAGAAGAATGGAAAAGCAAGAATTGAAACCTAAAGTTACGGTAAAAGATCTCAAAGCTATGGCAAAAAAGCAGAAAATTAAAGGATGGCATCTGATGCGAAAAGCCGAACTGATCGAAGCTTTACAAGCTGTTGAACAACAAGAACCCACGAAGCCGCCAATGGTTAGAGCAAAACTTTGCCCACACGATAAAAATAAATACAGTTGTAAGGAGTGTTCGGGATCAAGGATTTGTGAACATGATAGACAGAGGCATGTTTGTAAAGATTGCGGTGGAAACGGAATCTGCATTCACGGAAAAAACAAATACTATTGCAAGGAGTGCTCGGGAAAACAGATTTGTGAACACAGCCGTGTAAAATATTCTTGCAAAGAATGCGGTGGAAACGGTATCTGTATTCATGGGAAAAACAAACGCTGTTGCAAGGATTGTAGGTAGGAATGAAGCTTGAATATTTTTCATTTCTTTTACTAGAAATGAAAAAAGTCGTCTTAAAGAAATAAATATGTAGTTATAACAACATGCAACTGACAAAGATTTCAGATTTTATTGACAAAGATACTCTTATTTTTCACGAACCTGTGAAACACACAGTGAAAAACTCCAGTTTGGAATACCAAAGGATTAAAATTGAAACTAATTACCCTAATAATGAAAAAGGACCGTTAGTAGTTGAATCACCGTTTCTTTTCAGTTTTGGAGTGACTGAAAGAAGGTGTCAAGACGGGAGCGAACTAGCTGGTTACACTATACCAGTTTGTTTATGGTCCAAAGACGATAAACCGACACCGGAAGAAAATGAGTTTTATGATTTCTTAGAAAGTCTCTATGGTATGTGTTTCACACATTTAGAAGGTGTGTATGGTGGTGAAATAGCTGATAAATTAAATGAGTTTTTATATTACAAGGAGATTGAGAAAACAGGAAAGTGGGGTAATAAGTTTATGAAGAGAGATAAAACAACTCCACCGGTGTTTTACGCTAGACTTATGTATTCAGAAAAGACAGATAAAATTTTTACATTATTCAGAACGAAAGGAAATGATAAAGTCGATCCGTTCGACTATTTTAATTCATATTGTCATGTCAAAATGGCTCTGTTAATTGAAAGCATTTTTATTAGCGAAAAGGTCGTTTCAATTCAAATGAAGGTTCACGAGGTATATGTTAAACCTCTAAAACAGAGACAACCGCTGTTGGCAATTCAAGAAAGCGATGAAGAAGAAGATTAAATGTCTGTTTATTTTTCATTTCTTTTACTAGAAATGAAAAAAATCGTCTTAAAAAATTAAATATGGTAATATAACAAATATGGATCCTTCAAAAGTTTTAGAATATTCATCAAATATTATTTTCCATAAACCGGTGAAAAACAGCAAAACCGATTTTGAAATAATTAAAATTGACACCAATAAAGGTCCGCTAGTAATCGAATCGCCATTTCTTACAATTTTAGGTGTAAAAGAGACATATAGTCAAAACGAAAGTAGTAAACTACTTGGTTACACCATTCCTGTTCGCTTATACGGTGAAGAAGGACGAAGTCGAATGCCAACGGAAGAAGAAGAAAAGTTTGTTGATTGTATGGTTTTTATTAGAGACATTTGTAGGCGACATTTAAAAGGTGTTTATGGTGAAAAAATAGCTAATAAAATAAAAGGTATTTTTTATGGTTTTCAGTTTGAAGGAATGGGTACAAGAATTACTGGGGGTTCAATAAGATCTGAAATGTTTAATGTTAAACTACTCAAATATTCAAAACAAAGGGATAAAATTTTAACAAGAATCGCAATGAGAAAGCTAGAAAAAGTCAAATTGGCTCTGTTAATCGATAGTATTTATATCAGCAAAGAAGAAGTTTCATTTCAAGTTACGGTACATGATATATATGTTAACCCACAAAATTCACCACTAACAATACCTGAAGAAAGCGAAGAAGATGAAGTTTTTTCTTCAAACTGTGCTGTGTTAACAATGAGTATCGATTAAAATATATACCGTTTAGTCTGGAGTGACGACAAATTATTATCGACATTTCGTCAATAATATTACATGTGTCACTAAATTATAATGATCAAAAATTAATGACAAAACACCATAATGTTAACGACTGTCACTAAATTATAGGGGATTTATCGTTAATTTTGAAAAAGTGCCGTATAGTGCCTTACATAACTACTTCCTAGGAGCCAACAGATGTCTCGTAAGGTATGACAAACAAACAATTTATTTCTCCATGTTATAAACATTAGCTAAGGAAATGAAACGAAGTAAAGGAGCTCAAAATAGATTGGGCCGTTAAAACGCTCGCATTTTAGAGTCAGATAAATGTCACGATTGACATTGCTTCTCCAGCAAACAAAGGCAACTTTGATTTCAAGCTCAACTGTAATCCACTTCAATCCTTGCAATCCTGCGCTCTATCTCCAAACTGTTTTTGTTTCGTACTATAGGATCGTTTTATCCAAGTAAGTTGTTTATATTGTGCCATTTGGCGATATAACGTGTAAATAAGCTAAGCGACATTTTTCCTCTTGGGCGGGACAGTTTGCTCAGTAGGCATTTACGAAGAGTATTGACGAAGTGCGACGGCTGAAACCGAAAATATCCGAAATATTGACGAACGGGCTCCGTAATTTTTCTCCTAGGAGCAAACTGATTTCTCTTAAGGTATGACAAACAAACAATTTATTTTTCCATCTTAAAAACATTAACTTAGCAAATGCAACGAAGTAAAGGAGCTCAAAATAGACTGAGCCGTTATAACGCACGCATTTTGGTTTCAGATAAATGTCACGATTGACAATGCCTCTCCAGCAAACAAAGGTAGATTCTGCATGTACCGGTTGCATATTACGTTAAAAAAAGGAACAAAGAACGACAATAATACAAATGCAAAACAAGACCAAAAATACAATACCTCACAAACAATAGAAAACAATGAGTGATTCATGGATACCGGAACATGCAGAAAGACCCCAAACAAAGGCAACTTTGATTTCAAGTTAAACTGTAATCCCCTTCAATCCTTGCAATCCTGCGCTCTATCTCCAAACTACTACTTTTGTTTTGTACTATAGGATCTTTTTATCCAACTGAGTTGTATATTTTGTGTCATTTGGCGATATAACGTGTAAATAAGCTAAGCGACATTTTGCCACTTCGCCGGGACAGGGTCATCAGTATGCATTTACAAAGAGTATTCACGAAGTGCGATGGCTAAAACGAAAATGACCGAAATATTGACGAACGGGCTCCGTAATTTTTCTCCTAGGAGCCTACAGATGTCTCGTAAGGTATGACAAACAAACAATTTATTTCTCCATCTTACAAACATTAGCTAAGGAAATAAAACGAAGTAAAGGAACTCAAATTATCCATCTAAGTTATATATTTTGTGCCATTGAGCGATGTAACGTGTAAATAAGCTAAGCGACATTTTGCTACTTCGGCGGGACAGTGTCATCAGTATGCATTTACGAAGAGTATTCACGAAGTGCGATGGCTAAAACCGAAAATGACCGAAATATTGACGAACGGGCTCCGTAATTTTTCTCCTAGGAGCCAACAGATGTCTCGTAAGGTATGACTGACAAACAATTTATTTCTCCATGCTATAAACATTAGCTAAGCAAATGCAACGAAGTAAAGGAGCTCAAAATAGACTGAGCCGTTATAACGCACGCATTTTTGTTTCAGTAAATGTCACGATTGTCACTGCCTCTCCAGCAAACAAAGGCAACTTTGATTTCAAGCTAAACTGCAATCCACTTCAATCCTTGCAATCGTGCGCTCTATCTTCCAAGTACTACTTTTGTTTTGTACTATAGCATGTTTTTATCCAACTAAATTGTATATTTTGTGCCATTTCGCGATATAACGCTGAAATAAGCTAAGCGACGTTTTGCCACTTCGACGGGACAGTGTCATCAGTATGCATTTACGAAGCGTATTCACGAAGTTGCGACGGCTGAAACCGAAAATATCCGAAATATTGACGAACGGGCTCCGTATTTTTTCTCCTAGGAGCCAACAGATGTCTCGTAAGGTATGACAAACAAACAATTTATTTCTCCATGTTATAAACATTAGCTAAGGAAATGAAACGAAGTAAAGGAGCTCAAAATAGATTGGGCCGTTAAAACGCTCGCATTTTAGAGTCAGATAAATGTCACGATTGACATTGCTTCTCCAGCAAACAAAGGCAACTTTGATTTCAAGCTCAACTGTAATCCACTTCAATCCTTGCAATCCTGCGCTCTATCTCCAAACTACTGTTTTTGTTTCGTACTATGGGATCGTTTTATCCAAGTAAGTTGTTTGTATTGTCGTCAGTATGCATTTACGAAGAGTATTCACGAAGTTGCGACGGCTGAAACCGAAAATATCCGAAATATTGACGAACGGGCTCCGTAATTTTTCTCCTAGGAGCCAACAGATGTCTCGAAAGGTATGACAAACAAACAATTTATTTCTCCATGTTATAAACATTAGCTAAGGAAATGAAACGAAATAAAGAAGCTCAAAATAGATTGAGCCGTTAAAACGCTCGCATTTTAGAGTCAGATAAATGTCACGATTGACATTGCTTCTCCAGCAAACAAAGGCAACTTTGATTTCAAGCTCAACTGTAATCCACCTCAATCCTTGCAATCCTGCGCTCTATCTCCAAACTACTGTTTTTTTTTCGTACTATGGGATCGTTTTATCCAAGTAAGTTGTTTGTATTGTGCCATTTGGCGATATAACGTGTAAATAAGCTAAGCGACATTTTTCCTCTTGGGCGGGACACTTTCATCAGTAGGCATTTACGAAGAGTATTCACGAAGTGCGACGGCTGAAACCGAAAATATCCGAAATATTGACGAACGGGCTCCGTAATTTTTCTCCTAGGAGCCTACAGATGTCTCGTAAGGTATGACAAACAAACAATTTATTTCTCCATCTTACAAACATTAGCTAAGGAAATAAAACGAAGTAAAGGAGCTCAAATTATCCATCTAAGTTGTATATTTTTGCAAACTGATTTCTCTTAAGGTATGACAAACAAACAATTTATTTTTCCATCTTAAAAACATTAACTTAGCAAATGCAACGAAGTAAAGGAGCTCAAAATAGACTGAGCCGTTATAACGCACGCATTTTGGTTTCAGATAAATGTCACGATTGACAATGCCTCTCCAGCAAACAAAGGTAGATTCTGCATGTACCGGTTGCATATTACGTTAAAAAAAGGAACAATGAACAACAATAATACAAATGCAAAACAAGACCAAAAATACAATACCTCACAAACAATAGAAAACAATGAGTGTTTCATGGATACCGGAACATGCAGAAAGACCCCAAACAAAGGCAACTTTGATTTCAAGTTCAACTGTAATCCCCTTCAATACTTGCAATCCTGCGCTCTATCTCCAAACTACTACTTTTGTTTTGTGCTATAGGATCTTTTTATCCAACGGAGTTGGATATTTTGAGCCATTTGGCGATATAACATGGAAATAAGCTACACGAAATTTTGCCACTTCGACAGGACAGTGTCATCAGTATGCATTTATGAAGAGTATTCACGAAGTTGCGACGGCTGAAACCGAAAATATCCGAAATATTGACGAACGGGCTCCGTAATTTTTCTCCTAGGAGCCTACAGATGTCTCGTAAGGTATGACAAACAAACAATTTATTTCTCCATCTTACAAGCAATAGCTAAGGAAATAAAGCGA
>JAJGOT010000851.1:97500-194432 GCA_022457155.1 Cladopsammia gracilis | reverse complement strand
CTTGAAATTGACACAATTGATAGTTAAAAATTGAAAATCTCTGTCAAATTGGTATTGTCAACAGACTATCGAAACACACACCAAGCTTACCATAGCCTTTGAAAAGAGACTTGAGACAGGTCAGGAAAACCTGACAGCATAAAAACTGAAGAGAGAGCATAACGATGATCAAACATACAATGTATAGGCAATAAAAAATGCTAAATTAGGAGGTGAAATGTTGTACATGTATGTAAAAACTGTTGAAATAGCTTTCCATCTTGGTTGTAAGGCTCGATTTCATAACGGATGAAACTATGGCTGTCAGTTCTGAGGCTGCAAATACAAGGAATGTCTGTGGGACATTGATTGGTCCATGTGAGCTGGAACCAAGTGTCTGAAAGTCTGTACCTACATGTAAACATCAAGGGTTTGTTCTTACAAGATAGTTAATGACATGAGCAAGTGCTTCATTGTCAGTGAAAAACAAAACACTCATTGTTCATTTCCCATCCCACAGGTACACGTAGACTTAAAACAATTGGATAAAACTCTAAAATGGCAATACTGCAATAAGCCCATTCCCCATAGCACCATTTACTGCCAAAAATGACACCAAAGCCAAGTGCACCTTAGGCATCTACACTGTTTATAAAGGCTAATTCAGACGAATTTTGCCAGGTATCTTCAATGACGAAAAAAAGGCCAGCCATTGATCCTTTTTATTAAGCCAAATGAGATGAGGTGACCGGACACCTACATGTACCATGAGTCGCCTTAAGAATACTCTGCCTGGCTTGTCACGACTCAACAGGCAAAAATTTAAAAAGCCCAGAAATATCTTCTTACAAACCAGAATTCAGAGATCAAATTCGTGTTTATGTGAATTTTCTCAAGTACATGTAGTAAGGGAACCTCTGAACTTACTCGTTAGGTTTAGTTAACTTGTCATGGGCATTTTTGTTTTAAGGTCCTGTTGTGTTTAGCACAGGCATTTTTGTTTTAAGGTCCTGTTGTGTTTAGCACAGGCATTTTTGTTTTAAGGTCCTGTTGTGTTTAGCACAGGCATTTTTGTTTTAAGGTCCTGTTGTGTTAAGCACAGGCATTTTTGTTTTAAGGTCCTGTTGTGTTCAGCACAGGCAATTTAGTTGTGGCTTAGTCCACTTCTACTGTATTGAGGATTCGACCTCGTGTTATATTGTGGATTCGTCCATTTTTATTATTAAGGATTTATCCTTAAAAATAATTTGTTGAGGATTCGTCTTCTGGCTTCTTGTGGATTCGTCCGCTGTTGCCTTTGGGGGTTTTTAACCCCTGATTTATATATTATTTTGGCATTTAAAGGGGAGTTGTCGCGTCGACTTTATGTCTGACGGACTTTCCCTGCCACATTTTTATTTTGCCCATGACTGGTTTATAGCTAAACATTCAATTTAATGAGTTTTGATTATTGGGCATTTCAAGGGCTTGGGTTGTGTCTGCCTATTGATTTGTAATTTTGCCTTTATGGTTTCACCCTCAAGGAGCTACTGTTTGCTTTCAAGGTTTTCTGCCCTTAAGGCCGATTCTTGTTACCTTTGAGGTTATGCTCTCAAAGTTTTTTATTGTTTATGGGGCACTTATAGAGCTTGTTGATGTGTTGACTTTCAGTCTCACTTGGCTTGTCTCTGCCTTTTGATTTTACATTTTGCCCATTTGTTTTTAAACCTTGATTTTAATTTTTAAGATTTCCAGATTCTGCCTTTATTTATGTTTGTTTGCAGGCATGCAATATCTCACTTTTGGGCATACCAAATCTCAAAGTCGCCCCACTGGCCTCAAATCATCGCCAAAAACCGAAAACAGTCCATTTCTATGAAAAATGCACAAAACGTACATTTCGTGCCGTGCAGAGCAACTTTTGGCAAAATCTCACTTTTTAGCACACCAGATCTCAAAATCATCCTGGTGAACTCAAATCATCGCCAAAAAGCGAAAACAGTGTATTTCTATGAAAAATGCACAAAACGTACGTTTCTGACCGTGCGGAGCAACTTTTGGCAAAATCTCACTTTTGGGCACACCAGATCTCAAATTCGTCGCACAGGCATCAAATCAACGCCAAAACGGAAAAGAGTGCATTTCTATGAAAAATGCAAAAAAAAAAATGCACAAAACGTACGTTTCAGGCAGTGCGGAGCACGTTCTGCCAAAATCTCACCTTTGAGCACACCAGAACTCAAAATCATCCTCGTGAACTCAAATCATCGCCAAAATCCGAAAACAGTGCATTTTTATGACAAATGCACAAAACGTACGTTTCGGGCCGTGCGGAGCAAGTTTTGGCAAAATCTCACCTTTTAGCACACCAAATCTCAAAAACGTCGTAATCACCTCAAATCATCGCCAAAAACCGAAAAGAGTACATTTCTATGAAAAATGCACAAAACGTACGTTTGGGGCCGCGCGGAACAACTTTTGGCAAAATCTCACTTTTGGGCACACCAAATCTCAAAATCATCGTACTGACCTCAAATCATCGCCAAAAACCGAAAACAGTCCATTTCTATGAAAAATGCACAAAGCGTACGTTTCGGGCCGTGCGGAGGAAGTTTTGGCAAAATCTCACTTTTAGGCACACCAGATCTCAAAGTCGTCGCACAGGCCTCAAATCATCGCCGAAAACCGAAAAGAGTGCATTTCTATGAAAAATGCACAAAACGTACGTTTCAGGCAGTGCGGAGCAAGTTTTGGCAAAATCTCACTTTTGAGCACACCAGAACTCAAAATCATCCTCGTGAACTCAAATCATCGCCGAAAAGCGAAAACAGTGCATTTCTATGAAAAATGCACAAAGAGTACGTTTCGGGCCGTACGGAGCAAATTTTGGCAAAATCTCACTTTTGGGCACACCAGATCTCCAATTTGTTGCACTGCCTTGAAATCATCGCCAAAACCCAAAAACAGTGCATTTCTATGCCAAATGCACAAAACGTACGTTTCGGGCCGTGCGGAGCAAGTTTTGGCAAAATCTCACTTTTGGGCACACCAGATCTCAAAGTCGTCGCACAGGCCTCAAATCATCGCAAAAAAAAAAGAGTGCATTTCTATGAAAAATGCACAAAACGTACGTTTCGGGCCGTGCGGAGCAAGTTTTGGCAAAATCTCACCTTTTAGCACACCAAATCTCAAAAACGTCGTAATCACCTCAAATCATCGCCAAAAACCGAAAACAGTACATTTCTATGAAAAATGCACAAAACGTACGTTTTGGGGCCGTGCGGAGCAAGTTTTGGCAAAATCTCACTTTTGGGCACACCAGATCTCAAAGTCGTCGCACTGGCCTCAAATCATCGCCAAAACCGACAAGAGTGCATTTCTATGACAAATGCACAAAACGTACGTTTCGGGCCGTGCGGAGCAAGTTTTGGTAAAATCTCACTTTTTAGCACACCAGATCTCAAAATCGTCGTACTGGCCTCAAATCATCGACGTCAAACGGGGAATGTCTTCCTCTTCTATGCCGCCTATCCTAACGAGCATTTGTATATCACGTTGAAGGTTGTAGCCGTAAAAGAAGCAGCCTGTTATCCTACACATCCTCTCCTTATGATGGCTTCTTTTCTTCTGCTCGCTGTCGCTCTTCAGGGAACTTGCTGCTTTCTTTTTCGTTTTCTTTACGGGCGCTTCGTCATCGCTCTTCAGGGGACTTGCTGTTTTCTTTTTCGTTTTCTTTACGGGCGCTTGGAAATCGCTGTCGCTGTCTGTTGAAAGAGCACTTGGTGTTTTCTCTTTTGCCTTCTTTACAGGTTCGTAGTCGCCCTCACTGTCTGTTGGTGTGGCTTTTCTTCTCCTGGACTTCTTCTCTTCCTCGTCTCTCTCAATGTCCTTATCTGCATCGCCAACTGTTTGATCTTCGTTTAAGTGAAACGTTTCTGGCGCACAGTCTAGCGTTAACTTGTACATTCCATATAATGTCTCAGTGTCAAGGGCTCTTGAGGCTTGGTCATCAATCTCTCATTGCTGAGAGATCATCGACATGCACCCCAAGGCCCGTTTGGCGCACCTTTGTAGCACCTTCGAGGCTAGGTCATCAATCTCTCGTTTCTGAGAGATCCAGGACATGTACCCCAAGGCCCGTTTGGCGCCCCTTTGTAGCATTTCAAGGCCCAAAGCATCCGCTGCTTGGTAAAGAACTGCACAGTGGCGATAATCGGAGCGAAACGTGTTCCAGTTAATGTCTTTGTCCTTGTTGTACGGTACTCTTTGTCTTTTTACCTTCAAGACATCCTTCGCTGCTTGGTCACCATTATAAGCATGATCATATATTATATTATATTATATTATTTATTATATTATATTATATTATATTATATTATATTATATTTATTATATTATATTATATTATATTATATTATATTATATTATATTATATTATATTATATTATATTCTTTGAGGTGTTTTCGCATGTGTTCGAGGTTTTGAACTAGAAGCATAAGGTTGAGCCGATATCAAAACCGAGTGTATTCGCAGATAGTATAAAAGTCATGCTATATATCCTGCAAATTTGAATTTGTTTGATGTAATCCCCTCAGAGATATTAACGATCAAATTGTAGCCTCGTTTCCATGTTTGAAAAACTTGTAAACAAGGCTAGAAACAAACCGTTGAGTCGATAATAACGCCGAGTGTATTGGCAAATAGTATTAAAGACGTTGTATATATCCTGCGA
The DNA here is from genome assembly GCA_022457155.1 of Cladopsammia gracilis. Lineage (NCBI taxonomy): Eukaryota > Metazoa > Cnidaria > Anthozoa > Scleractinia > Dendrophylliidae > Cladopsammia > Cladopsammia gracilis. The sequence continues at coordinate 189,741 of JAJGOT010000851.1, read as the reverse complement.
ATTTAGGAAGTGTGATAAAATCCCGTCAGAGATATTAACTATCAAAGTATAGCCTCGTTTGCATGTTTGACGCACTTTTGGATCCGCCATGTTGGACAAAATTCAACTGTTAATAACTCGCACGTTTTAGAAGCTGTTTCCTTGACTTTAGCAACACGGTTAGATCACTTTGGGATCTAACTCGATTGATATAAACACGGCCATAAACACAAGATCTGACGATGTTATTAACGGTTGAAATTTGCAGCTAATTAATTATTCAGTTATTAATTACTCCTAAGCACAATGATGAATTCACCAAAACGTACACCAAGGTGTTCCTTTCCTGGTGTATCAACTACATCTATCATAAAAGTATAGATACACCCTCGTCCTTTGTCTCTAAAAGCCATAACGTGATTTCTTGAGGGGACGGTTAAATATCTAAAGATAAACTGCTGCTATGCAAAAGCAAACACTTTCGGTTGGGAAAACAGTTTCCTAGAGTAGCACTAGGACTTTATGTCATAGTTCTGATAGTTGGTTTGGTCGTGCATAGTCTTCAAAAGGTCTAAATAGAGTACAAATGCGCAGCACAAAAGAGCGTGTACTCACCGCTCCATGGCTTGCCCCTGCTGTGATGACCAGCTTCATGTACGGACACTGATATGTCTTAAAACGTACCCCATCATAACTCCTAAAGTATTACCGCTTTAGACTTCAAATTTAGCAGATAGTACAAAATCATAAGGTTAGTAGATTGACAGTGTCGATGTCTCATTGTGACGTCATTATGACATCATTGAAAATGGCTAGGAAAAAACATATTTTTTGAAACCTAAATGCTGAATGGAGAAAGATATGGACTTGTGCTTTGATGTGCTACATTTACAGATTATTAGGATGTTCTGTACCAAGTTTCAGATGATTTGGATAAATTGTCCATTTTTTATAATTGTTTTCTGTGAGAAAAATTCTAAAATGGCGGTCCTGATTCATGGATGGCATCATATTTTGAAACCTAAATTCTAAATGGAGACAGATATTGTGCGATTTCTATGAAAAGGGCACAAAACGCACGTTTGGGGCCGTGCGGAGCAAGAATTTTTGACAAAATCTCACTTTTGAGCACACACCAAATTTCAAAATCGTCGTACTGACCTCAAATCATCGCCAAATCAGGAAAGCAGTGCGATTTCTATGAAAAGTGTACGAAACGCAGGTTTGGGGCCGTGTGGAGCAAGTTTTAGCAAAATCTCACTTTTGAGCACACCAGATCTCGAAATCGGCGTACTGGCCTCAAATCATCGCCAAATCGGCAAAACAGTGCGATTTCTAAGTCTGGCAAGTCTGTCCTTTATGTAACGTTAAAAATCAATCTCTAAGACACATGTTAACACATGTACTTGCAGTGTATCCTCGCCGTTTTGGAATTTTTTTCTAACTGGTGGCGAGAAACATTTAATGAAAAACTGACATTATCTGAAAATAGTATTTTATACGGTTGGCACTAAGAGTTAAACAATTGGAAAGTTCTTAACTACTGTTTGATTGTCGCCATGGGCTAAGTGAATGCTAGTGCAACTCCCTTAAGTCATTGTCGTCAGTGACTTTTTACGTTTTTGAGTGATTTTCTGCATATAACCGATCCAATGTCAATGAGTTAACATATACTCTTTTAAGCTATATTGTACTTTTTTTCAATTAATATATTATTTTTCTTCTCTTTTTGCATATGTATCGTAATTATTATACTCTTTTGCTTTCTTTTTTTCATTGTATTGCAAAACACTGTATTTACTATATGTAATACAAAAATCAGTATGCATTTACGAAGAGTATTCACGAAGTGCGACGGCTAAAACCGAAAATGCCCGAAATATTGACGAAGAGGCTCCGTAATTTTTCTCCTAGGAGCCAACAAATGACTCATAAGTTATGACAAACAAACAATTGATTTTTCCATCTTACAAACATAACTAAGCAAATGCAACGAAGTAAAGCAGCTAAAAATAGACAGCCGTTATAACGCACGCATTTTGATTTCAGAAAATGTCAAGATTGACACTGCCTCTCCAGCAAACAAAGGACGCTGATATCAAGCTAAACTGTAATCCACTTCAATCCTTGCAATCCTGCGCTTTATTTCCAAACTACTACTTTTATTTTGTAGTATAGGATCTTTTTATCCTACTAAGTTGTATATTTTCTGTCATGTAGCGATATAACGTGGAAATAAGCTAGCGACATTTTGCCATTTCGGTGGGACAGTCATCAGTATGCATTTACGAAGATTACTCACGACGTGCGACGGCTAAAACCGAAAATGCCCGAAATAATGACGAAGAAGCTCCGTAATTTTTCTTCTACGAGCCAACAAATGTCTCATAAGTTATGATAAACAAACAATTTATTTTTCCATCTTACAAACATTAGCTAAACAAATTCAACGAAGTAAAGCAGCTAAAAATAGACTCAGCCGTTATAACGCACGCATTTTGATTTCAGATAAATGTCACGATTGACAATGCCTCTCTTGCAAACAAAGGACACTTTGATATCAAGCTAAACTGTAATCCCTTCAATCCTTGCAATCCTGCGCTTTATTTCCAAACTACTACTTTTATTTTGTAGTATAGGATCTTTTTATCCTACTAAGTTGTATATTTTCTGCCATGTAGCGATATAACGTGGAATAAGCTTAGCGACATTTTGCCATTTCGGTAGGATAGTCTCATCAGTATGCATTTACGAAGATTATTCACGACGTGCGACGGCTAAAACAGAAAATGCCCGAAATAATGACGAAGAAGCTCCGTAATTTTTCTCCTTCGAAGCCAACAAATGTCTCATAAGTTATGATAAACAAACAATTTATTTTTCCATCTTACAAACATTAGCTAAGCAAATTCAACGAAGTAAAGCAGCCAAAAATAGACTGAGCAGTTATAACGCACGCATTTTGATTTCAGGTCAATGTCACGATTGACAATGCCTCTCCTGCAAACAAAGGCAACCTTGATATAAAGCTAAACTGTAATCCACTTCAATCCTTGCAATCCTGCGCTTTATCTCTAAACTACTACTTTTGTTTTTTACTATAGAATCTTTTTATCCCACTAAGTTGTATATTTTGTGCCATTTGGCGATATAACGTGGAAATAAGTTGAGCGACATTTTGCCATTTTGGCGGGACAGTGTCATTATTATGCATTTACGAAAAGTATTGACGAAGAGGCTCCGTAATTTTTCTCCGTTTCGCCAACAACCATCTCAGAAGTTATGACAAACAAACAATTTATTTTTCCATCTTACAAACATTAGCTAAGCAAATGCAACTAAGTAAAGCGGCTCAAAATAGACTGAGCCGTTATAACGCACGCATTTTGATTTCAGATAAATGTCACTATTGACACTGCCTCTCCTGCAAATGCAGACAACTTTGATTTTAAAGTTAAACTGGGAAGATTCTGCATTCACCGGTCACATATTACGTAAAACAAAAGGAACAAAGAACGTTAATAATACAAATGCAAAACAAGACCAAAAATACAATACCTCACAAACAATAGAAAATAATGAGCGGTTCATAGGTACCGGTACATACAGAGAGACCCCTAAACTGTAATCCACATCAATCCTTGCAATCCTGCGCATTATCTCTAAACTACTTCTTTTGTTTTGTTCCATGGGATATTTTATCCAACCAAGTTGTATATTTTGTGCCATTTGGCAAAATAAGGCGGAAATAAGTTAAGCGACATTTTGCCATTTCGGCGGGACAGTGTCATTACTATGCATTTACGAAGAGTATTCACGATGTGCGAGGGCTAAAATCTAAAATGCCAGAAATAATGACGAAGAATCTTCGTAATTTTTCTCCTAGGAGTCAAAAAATGTCTCATAAGTTATGATAAACAAACAATTTATTTTTCCATCTTACAAACATTAGCTAAGCAAATTCAACGAAGTAAAGCAGCTAAAAATAGACTCAGCCGTTATAACGCACGCATTTTGATTTCAGATAAATGTCACGATTGACAATGCCTCTCTTGCAAACAAAGGCAACTGATTTCATTTTGTACTATAGGATCTTTTTTATCCTACTAAGTTGTATATTTTGTGCCATTTGGCGATATAACGAGGAAATTAGTTAAGCGACATTTTGCCATTTCGGCGGGACAGTGTCATTACTATGCATTTACGAAGAGTATTAAGGATGTGCGACGGCTAAAACCGAAAACGCCCGAAATAATGACGAAGAAGCTCCGTAATTTTTCTCCTTCGAGCCAACAAATGTCTCATAAGTTATGATAAACAAACAATTTATTTTTCCATCTTACAAACATTAGCTAAGCAAATTCAACGAAGTAAAACAGCTAAAAAAGACTGAGCAGTTATAACGCACACATTTTGATTTCAGGTCAATGTCACGATTGACAATGCCTCTCCTGCAAACAAAGGCAACTTTGATATAAAGCTAAACTGTAATCCACTTCAATCCTTGCAATCCTGCGCTTTATCTCTAAACTACTACATTTTTTTTGTACCATAGAATCTTTTTATCCCACTAAGTTGTATATTTTGTGCCATTTGGCAAAATAAGGCGGAAATAAGTTAAGCGACATTTTGCCATATCGGCGGGACAGTGTCATTACTATGCATTTACGAAGAGTATTCACGATGTGCGAGGGCTAAAACCTAAAATGCCAGAAATAATGACGAATAATCTCCGTAATTTTTCTCCTAGGAGTCAAAAAATGTCTCATAAGTTATGATAAACAAACAATTTGTTTTCCCATCTTACAAACATTAGCTAAGCCAATTCAACGAAATAACGCAGCTAAAAATAGACTCAGCCGTTATAACGCACGCATTTTGATTTCAGATAAATGTCACGATTGACAATGCCTCTCTTGCAAACAAAGGCAACTTTGATTTTATTTTGTACTATAGGATCTTTTTATCCTACTAAGTTGTATATTTTGTGCCATTTGGCGATATAACGTGGAAATAAGTTAAACGACATTTTGCCATTTCGGCGGGACAGTGTCATTATTATGCATTTACGAAAAGTATTGACGAAGAGGCTCCGTAATTTTTCTCCGTGGAATCAACAAACATCTCAGAAGTTATGACAAACAAACAATTTATTTTTCCATCTTACAAACATTAGCTAAGCAAATGCAACTAAGTAAAGCGGCTCAAAATAGACTGAGCCGTTATAACGCACGCATTTTGATTTCAGATAAATGTCACTAGTGACAATGCCTCTCCTGCAAATACAGACAGCTTTGATTTCAAGCTAAACTGGGTAGATTCTGCATTCACCGGTCACATATTACGTAAAACAAAAGGAACAAAGAACGACAATAATACAAATGCAAAACAAGACCAAAAATACAATACCTCACAAACAATAGAAAATAATGAGTGGTTCATAGGTACCGGTACATACAGAGAGACCCTAAACTGTAATCCATCAATCCTTGCAATCCTGCGCATTATCTCTAAACTACTTCTTTTGTTTTGTTCTATGGGATATTTTATCCAACCAAGTTGTATATTTGTGCCATTTGGCGATATAAGGTGGAATCAAGTTAAGCGATATTTTGCCATTTCGGCGGGACAGTGTCATTACTATGCATTTACGAAGAGTATTCACGATGTGCGAGGGCTAAAAGCTTAAATGCCAGAAATAATGACGAAGAATCTCCGTAATTTCTCTCCTAGGAGTCAAAAAATGTCTCATAAGTTATGATAAACAAACAATTTATTTTTCCATCTTACAAACATTAGCTAAGCAAATTCAACGAAATAAAGCAGCTAAAATAGACTCAGCCGTTATAACGCACGCATTTTGATTTCAGATAAATGTCACGATTGACAATGCCTCTCTTGCAAACAAAGGCAACTGATTTTATTTTGTACTATAGGCTCCAAGGAGAAAAATTACAGAGCCTCTTCGTCTATATTTCGGGCATTTTCGGTTTTAGCCCTCGCACATCCTTAATACTCTTCGTAAATGCATAGTAATGACACTGTCCCGCCGAAATGGCAAAATGTCGCTTAACTAATTTCCACGTTATATCGCCAAATGGCACACAAAATATACAACTTGGTTGGATAAAATATCCCATAGTACAAAACAAAAGACGTGGTTTAGAGATAATGCGCAGGATTGCAAGGATTGAAGTGGATTACAGTTTAGGGGTCTTTCTGCATGTACCGGTACCCATGAACCACTCATTATCTTCTATTGTTTGTGAGGTATTGTATTTTTGGTCTTGTTTTGCATTTGTAATATTGTCGTTCTTTGTTCCTTTTATTTATTTTGTTTATTTTCAGTCTATTTTGAGCCGCTTTACTTACTTGCATTTGCTTAGCTAATGTTTGTAAGATGGAAAAATAAATTGTTTGTTTGTCATAACTTCTGAGATGTTTGTTGGCTCCACGGAGAAAAATTACGGAGCCTCTTGGTCAATACTTTTCGTAAATGCTTAATAATGACACTGTCCCGCCGAAATGGCAAAATGTCGCTGAACTTATTTCCACGTTATATCGCCAAATGGCACAAAATATACAACTTAGTGGGATAAAAAGATTCTATAGTACAAAACAAAGGTAGTAGTTTAGAGATAAAGCGCAGGATTGCAAGGATTGAAGTGGATTACAGTTTAGCTTTATATCAAAGTTGCCTTTGTTTGCAGGAGAGGCATTGTCAATCGTGACATTGACCTGAAATCAAAATGCGTGCGGTTTAACGGCTCAGTCTTTTTTTAGCTGCTTTACTTCGTTGAATTTGCTTAGCTAATGTTTGTAAGATGGAAAAATAAATTGTTTGTTTATCATAACTTATGAGACATTTTTTGGCTCCTAGGAGAAAAATTACGGAGCTTCTTCGTCATTATTTCGGGCATTTTCGGTTTTAGCCGTCGCACGTCGTGAATAATCTTCGTAAATGCATACTGATGAGACTGTCCCACCGAAATGGCAAAATGTCGCTAAGGTTATTTCCACGTTATATCGCTACATGGCAGAAAATATACAACTTAGTAGGATAAAAAGATCCTATACTACAAAATAAAAGTAGTAGTTTGAAAATAAAGCGCAGGATTGCAAGGATTGAAGTGGATTACAGATTAGTCTGATATCAAAGTGTCCTTTGTTTGCTGGGAGGCAGTGTCAATCTTGACATTTATCTGAAATCAAAATGCGTGCGTTATAACGGCTAAGTCTATTTTTAGATGCTTTACTTCGTTGTATTTGCTTAGCTAATGTTTGTAAGATGGAAAATAAATTGTTTGTTTATCATAACTTATGAGACATTTGTTGGCTCCAAGGAGAAAACTTACGGAGCCTCTTCGTCAATATTTCGGGCATTTTCGGTTTTAGCCCTCGCACATCGTGAATACTCTTCGTAAATGCATAGTAATGACACTGTCCGGCCGAAATGGCAAAATGTCGCTTAACTAATTTCCACGTTATATCGCCAAATGGCACAAAATATACAACTTAGTAGGATAAAAAGATCCTATAGTACAAAATAAAATCAAAGTTCCCTTTGTTTGCAAGAGAGGCATTGTCAATCGCTAATCAGTTCCATATCTCCCGAGTAGAGTAGAACATGCAAACTAGTGAAAGAAAGCTGTTGTAAAAGAATGTTGTTGTGCAAAAGACGTTTTTGATAGAGAGAGAATGTGAATATACTGTGAAGTGCATTGGACTTCCACCTGCCCAAACTTGTATCTGGGCATCAGACAAACCCCGATCTGCAGCATAAGAAGCAGCCCGATATACAAAATCTCTGACCATTATAATGCGTAGGGTGAAGCCCACAACACTTGAAGGCTAGTGAAAGTGGATGGCCATTTAACGTAACAAAGAGAGGGCCTGGTTTGTCACCCCAGAGGGCTAAATAATCCAACATCAATTGAACTGGACAAAAAGCAGGTGCATGATTTATAACTAGAGAAAAAAGAGGAAGGAATGTAACTGTGTTTTAAATCCTGAAAAATAATTTTCAAAGAAACTATGCTATTTGTGTCATTCACCAGCCACACAACTTGATGAATTTGGAAAGGATTAGGACCAAGCCAGTTGTAGAAGTCATCTCATCATCTTGAAATTGACACAATTGATAGTTAAAAATTGAAAATCTCTGTCAAATTGGTATTGTCAACAGACTATCGAAACACACACCAAGCTTACCATAGCCTTTGAAAAGAGACTTGAGACAGATCAGGAAAACCTGACAGCATAAAAACTGAAGAGAGAGCATAACGATGATCAAACATACAATGTATAGGCAATAAAAAATGCTAAATTAGGAGGTGAAATGTTGTACATGTATGTAAAAACTGTTGAAATAGCTTTCCATCTTGGTTGTAAGGCTCGATTTCATAACGGATGAAACTATGGCTGTCAGTTCTGAGGCTGCAAATACAAGGAATGTCTGTGGGACATTGATTGGTCCATGTGAGCTAGAACCAAGTGTCTGAAAGTCTGTACCTACATGTAAACATCAAGGGTTTGTTCTTACAAGATAGTTAATGACATGAGCAAGTGCTTCATTGTCAGTGAAAAACAAAACACTCATTGTTCATTTCCCATCCCACACGTACACGTAGACTTAAAACAATTGGATAAAACTCTAAAATGGCAATACTGCAATAAGCCCATTCCCCATAGCACCATTTACTGCCAAAAAGGACACCAAAGCCAAGTGCACCTTAGGCATCTACACTGTTTGTAAAGGCTAATTCAGACGAATTTTGCCAGGTATCATCAATGACGAAAAAAAGGCCAGCCATTGATCCTTTTTATTAAGCCAAATGAGATGAGGTGACCGGACACCTACATGTACCATGAGTCTCCTTAAGAATACTCTGCCTGGCTTGTCACGACTCAACAGGCAAAAATTCAAAAAGCCCAGAAATATCTTCTTACAAACCAGAATTCAGAGATCAAATTCGTGTTTATGTGAATTTTCTCAAGTACATGTAGTAAGGGAACCTCTGAACTTACACGTTAGGTTTAGTTAACTTGTCATGGGCATTTTTGTTTTAAGGTCCTGTTGTGTTTAGCACAGGCATTTTTGTTTTAAGGTCCTGTTGTGTTTAGCACAGGCATTTTTGTTTTAAGGTCCTGTTGTGTTAAGCACAGGCATTTTTGTTTTAAGGTCCTGTTGTGTTTAACACAGGCATTTTGTTTTAAGGTCCTGTTGTGTTCGGCACAGGCAATTTAGTTGTGGCTTAGTCCACTTCTACTGTATTGAGGATTCGACCTCGTGTTATATTGTGGATTCGTCCATTTTTATTATTAAGGATTTATCCTTAATAATAATTTGTTGAGGATTCGTCTTCTGGCTTCTTGTGGATTCGTCCGCTGTTGCCTTTAGGGTTTTTAACCCCTGATTTATATATTATTTTGGCATTTAAAGGGGAGTTGTCGCGTCGACTTTATGTCTGACGGACTTTCCCTGCCACATTTTTATTTTGCCCATGACTGGTTTATAGCTAAACATTCAATTTAATGAGTTTTGATTATTGGGCATTTCAAGGGCTTGGGTTGTGTCTGCCTATTGATTTGTAATTTTGCCTTTATGGTTTCACCCTCAAGGAGCTACTGTTTGCTTTCAAGGTTTTCTGCCCTTAAGGCCGATTCTTGTTACCTTTGAGGTTATGCTCTCAAAGTTTTTTATTGTTTATGGGGCACTTATAGAGCTTGTTGATGTGTTGACTTTCAGTCTCACTTGGCTTGTCTCTGCCTTTTGATTTTACATTTTGCCCATTTGTTTTTAAACCTTGATTTTAATTTTTAAGATTTCCAGATTCTGCCTTTATTTATGTTTGTTTGCAGGCATGCAATATCTCACTTTTGGGCACACCAAATCTCAAAGTCGCCCCACTGGCCTCAAATCATCGCCAAAAAGCGAAAACAGTCCATTTCTATGAAAAATGCACAAAACGTACATTTCGTGCCGTGCAGAGCAACTTTTGGCAAAATCTCACTTTTTAGCACACCAGATCTCAAAATCATCCTGGTGAACTCAAATCATCGCCAAAAAGCGAAAACAGTGCATTTCTATGAAAAATGCACAAAACGTACGTTTCTGACCGTGCAGAGCAACTTTTGGCAAAATCTCACTTTTGGGCACACCAGATCTCAAATTCGTCGCACAGGCATCAAATCACGCCAAAACCGGAAAAGAGTGTATTTCTATGAAAAATGCAAAAAAAAAATGCACAAAAAGTACGTTTCGGGCCGTGGAGCAAGTTTTGGCAAAACTCACTTTTGGGCACACCAGATCTCAAAGTCGTCGCACAGGCCTCAAATCATCGCCAAAATCCGAAAACAGTGCATTTCTATGACAAATGCACAAAACGTACGTTTCGGGCCGTGCGGAGCAAGTTTTGGCAAAATCTCACTTTTGAGCACACCAGAACTCAAAATCATCCTCGTGAACTCAAATCATCGCCAAAAACCGAAAACAGTGCATTTCTATGACAAATGCACAAAACGTACGTTTCGGGCCGTGCAGAGCAAGTTTTGGCAAAATCTCACTTTTAGCACACCAAATCTCAAAACGTCGTAATCACCTCAAATCATCGCCAAAAAGCGAAAACAGTGCATTTCTATGAAAAATGCACAAAACGTACGTTTCGGGCCGTGCAGAGCAAGTTTTGGTAAAATCTCACCTTTTAGCACACCAAATCTCAAAACGTCGTAACCACCTCAAATCATCGCCAAAAACCGAAAACAGTACATTTCTATGAAAAATGCACAAAACGTACGTTTGGGGCCGTGCGGAGCAAGTTTTGGCAAAATCTCACTTTTGGGCACACCAGATCTCAAAGTCATCGCACAGGCCTCAAATCATCGCCAAAAACCGAAAAGAGGCATTTCTATGACAAATGCACAAAACGTACGTTTCGGGCCGTGCGGAGCAAGTTTTGGCAAAATCTCACCTTTTAGCACACCAAATCTCAAAAACGTCGTAATCACCTCAAATCATCGCCAAAAAACGAAAACAGTACATTTCTATGAAAAATGCACAAAACGTACGTTTTGGGGCCGTGCGGAGCAAGTTTTGGCAAAATCTCACTTTTGGGCACACCAGATCTCAAAGTCGTCGCACTGGCCTCAAATCATCGCCAAAACCGACAAGAGTGCATTTCTATGAAAATGCACAAAACGTACGTTTCGGGCCGTGCGGAGCAAGTTTTGGCAAAATCTCACTTTTTAGCACACCAGATCTCAAAATCGTCGTACTGGCCTCAAATCATCGACGTCAAACGGGGAATGTCTTCCTCTTCTATGCCGCCTATCCTAACGAGCATTTGTATATCACGTTGAAGGTTGTAGCCGTAAAAGAAGCAGCCTGTTATCCTACACATCCTCTCCTTATGATGGCTTCTTTTCTTCTGCTCGCTGTCGCTCTTCAGGGAACTTGCTGCTTTCTTTTTCGTTTTCTTTACGGGCGCTTCGTCATCGCTCTTCAGGGGACTTGCTGTTTTCTTTTTCGTTTTCTTTACGGGCGCTTGGAAATCGCTGTCGCTGTCTGTTGAAAGAGCACTTGCTGTTTTCTCTTTTGCCTTCTTTACAGGTTCGTAGTCGCCCTCACTGTCTGTTGGTGTGGCTTTTCTTCTCCTGGACTTCTTCTCTTCCTCGTCTCTCTCAATGTCCTTATCTGCATCGCCAACTGTTTGATCTTCGTTTAAGTGAAACGTTTCTGGCGCACAGTCTAGCGTTAACTTGTACATTCCATATAATGTCTCAGTGTCAAGGGCTCTTGAGGCTTGGTCATCAATCTCTCATTGCTGAAGATCATCGACATGCACCCCAAGGCCCGTTTGGCGCACCTTTGTAGCACCTTCGAGGCTAGGTCATCAATCTCTCGTTTCTGAGAGATCCAGGACATGCACCCCAAGGCCCGTTTGGCGCCCCTTTGTAGCATTTCAAGGCCCAAAGCATCCGCTGCTTGGTAAAAACTGCACAGTGGCGATAATCGGAGCGAAACGTGTTCCAGTTAATGTCTTTGTCCTTGTTGTACGGTACTCTTTGTCTTTTTACCTTCAAGACATCCTTCGCTGCTTGGTCACCATTATAAGCATGATCATATATTATATTATATTATATTATATTATATTATATTATATTATATTATATTATATTATATTATATTATATTATATTATATTAGCTTCTGTTGAGGTGTTTTCGCATGTGTTCGAGGTTTTGAACTAGAAGCATAAGGTTGAGCCGATATCAAAACCGAGTGTATTCGCAGATAGTATAAAAGTCATGCTATATATCCTGCAAATTTGAATTTGTTTGATGTAATCCCCTCAGAGATATTAACGATCAAATTGTAGCCTCGTTTCCATGTTTGAAAAACTTGTAAACAAGGCTAGAAACAAACCGTTGAGTCGATAATAACGCCGAGTGTATTGGCAAATAGTATTAAAGACGTTGTATATATCCTGCGAATTTGAGGAAGTGTGATAAAATCCCGTCAGAGATATTAACTATCAAAGTATAGCCTCGTTTGCATGTTTGACGCACTTTTGGATCCGCCATGTTGGACAAAATTCAACTGTTAATAACTCGCACGTTTTAGAAGCTGTTTCCTTGACTTTAGCAAGACGGTTAGATCACTTTGGGATCTAACTCGATTGATATAAACACGGCCATAAACACAAGATCTGACGATGTTATTAACGGTTGAAATTTGCAGCTAATTAATTATTCAGTTATTAATTACTCCTAAGCACAATGATGAATTCACGCAAAACGTACACCAAGGTGTTCCTTTCCTGGTGTATCAACTACATCTATCATAAAAGTATAGATACACCCTCGTCCTTTGTCTCTAAAAGCCATAACGTGATTTCTTGAGGGGACGGTTAAATATCTAAAGATAAACTGCTGACTATGCAAAAGCAAACACTTTCGGTTGGGAAAACAGTTTCCTAGAGTAGCACTAGGACTTTATGTCATAGTTCTGATAGTTGGTTTGGTCGTGCATAGTCTTCAAAAGGTCTAAATAGAGTACAAATGCGCAGCACAAAAGAGCGTGTACTCACCGCTCCATGGCTTGCCCCTGCTGTGATGACCAGCTTCATGTACGGACACTGATATGTCTTAAAACGTACCCCATCATAACTCCTAAAGTATTACCGCTTTAGACTTCAAATTTAGCAGATAGTACAAAATCATAAGGTTAGTAGATTGACAGTGTCGATGTCTCATTGTGACGTCATTATGACATCATTGAAAATGGCTAGGAAAAAACATATTTTTTGAAACCTAAATGCTGAATGGAGAAAGATATGGACTTGTGCTTTCATGTGCTACATTTACAGATTATTAGGATGTTCTGTACCAAGTTTCAGATGATTTGGATAAATTGTCCATTTTTTATAATTGTTTTCTGTGAGAAAAATTCTAAAATGGCGGTCCTGATTCATGGATGGCATCATATTTTGAAACCTAAATTCTAAATGGAGACAGATATTGTGCGATTTCTATGAAAAGGGCACAAAACGCACGTTTGGGGCCGTGCGGAGCAAGAATTTTTGACAAAATCTCACTTTTGAGCACACACCAAATTTCAAAATCGTCGTACTGACCTCAAATCATCGCCAAATCAGGAAAGCAGTGCGATTTCTATGAAAAGTGTACGAAACGCAGGTTTGGGGCCGTGTGGAGCAAGTTTTAGCAAAATCTCACTTTTGAGCACACCAGATCTCGAAATCGGCGTACTGGCCTCAAATCATCGCCAAATCGGCAAAACAGTGCGATTTCTAAGTCTGGCAAGTCTGTCCTTTATGTAACCTTAAAAATCAATCTCTAAGACACATGTTAACACATGTACTTGCAGTGTATCCTCGCCGTTTTGGAATTTTTTTCTAACTGGTGGCGAGAAACATTTAATGAAAAACTGACATTATCTGAAAATAGTATTTTATACGGTTGGCACTAAGAGTTAAACAATTGGAAAGTTCTTAACTACTGTTTGATTGTCGCCATGGGCTAAGTGAATGCTAGTGCAACTCCCTTAAGTCATTGTCGTCAGTGACTTTTTACGTTTTTGAGTGATTTTCTGCATATAACCGATCCAATGTCAATGAGTTAACATATACTCTTTTAAGCTATATTGTACTTTTTTTCAATTAATATATTTTTTTCTTCTCTTTTTGCATATGTATCGTAATTATTATACTCTTTTGCTTTCTTTTTTCATTGTATTGCAAAACACTGTATTTACTATTTGTAATACAAAAATCAGTATGCATTTACGAAGAGTATTCACGAAGTGCGACGGCTAAAACCGAAAATGCCCGAAATATTGACGAAGAGGCTCCGTAATTTTTCTCCTAGGAGCCAACAAATGACTCATAAGTTATGACTAACAAACAATTGATTTTTCCATCTTACAAACATCAACTAAACAAATGTAACGAAGTAAAGCGGCTCAAAATAGACTGAGCCGTTATAACGCACGCATTTTGATTTCAGATAAAGGTCACGATTGAACACTGCCTCTCCAGCAAACAAACGACACTTTGATATCAAGCTAAACTGTAATCCACTTCAATCCTTGCAATCCTGCGCTTTGTCTCCAAACTACTACTTTTATTTTCAACTATAGGATATGTTTATCCAACCAAATTGTATATTTTGTGCCCTTTGGCGATATAACATGAAAATAAGCTAAGCGACATTTTGTCATTTCGGCGGAACAGTGTCATTAGTATGCATTTACGAAGAGTATTCATAAGAAGTACGACCGCTAAAACCGAAAATGCCCGAAATATTGACGAAGAGGCTCCGTAATTTTTCTCCTTGGAGCCAACAAATGTCTCATAAGTTATGACAAACAAACAATTGATTTTTCCATCTTACAAACAATAACTAAGCAAATGCAACGAAGTAAAGCAGCTAAAAATAGACTTAGCCGTTATAACGCACGCATTTTGATTTCAGAAAAATGTCAAGATTGACACTGCCTCTCCAGCAAACAAAGGACACTGATATCAAGCTAAACTGTAATCCACTTCAATCCTTGCAATCCTGCGCTTTATTTCCAAACTACTACTTTTATTTTGTAGTATAGGATCTTTTTATCCTACTAAGTTGTATATTTTCTGCCATGTAGCGATATAACGTGGAAATAAGCTTAGCGACATTTTGCCATTTCGGTGGGACAGTCTCATCAGTATGCATTTACGAAGATTACTCACGACGTGCGACGGCTAAAACCGAAAATGCCCGAAATAATGACGAAGAAGCTCCGTAATTTTTCTCCTAGGAGCCAACAAATGTCTCATAAGTTATGATAAACAAACAATTTATTTTTCCATCTTACAAACATTAGCTAAGCAAATTCAACGAAGTAAAGCAGCTAAAAAAGACTGAGCCGTTAACGCACGCATTTTGATTTCAGGTCAATGTCACGATTGACAATGCCTCTCCTGCAAACAAAGGCAACTTTGATATAAAGCTAAACTGTAATCCACTTCAATCCTTGCAATCCTGCGCTTTATCTCTAAACTACTACTTTTGTTTTGTACTATAGAATCTTTTTATCCCACTAAGTTGTATATTTTGTGCCATTTGGCGATATAACGTGGGAATAAGTTAAGCGACATTTTGCCATTTCGGCGGGACAATGTCATTATTATGCATTTACGAAAAGTATTGACGAAGAGGCTCCGTAATTTTTCTCCGTGGAGCCAACAAACATCTCAGAAGTTATGACAAACAAACAATTTATTTTTCCATCTTACAAACATTAGCTAAGCAAATGCAAGTATATAAAGTGGCTCAAAATAGACTGAAAACAAACAAAATAAACAAAAGGAACAAAGACGACAATAATACAAATGCAAAACAAGACCAAAAATACAAAACCTCACAAACAATAGAAAACAATGAGTGGTTCATGGGTACCGGTACATGCAGAAAGACCCCTAAACTGTAATCCACTTCAATCCTTGCAATCCTGCGCATTATCTCTAAACTACTTCTTTTGTTTTGTACTATGGGATATTTTATCCAAACAAGTTGTATATTTTGTTCCATTTGGCGATATAAGGTGGAAATAAGTTAAGTGACATATTGCCATTTCGGCGGGACAGTGTCATTACTATGCATTTACGACGAGTATTCACATGTGCGAGGGCTAAAACCTTGAATGCCAGAAATAATGACGAAGAATCTCCGTAATTTTTCTCCTAGGAGTCAAAAAATGTCTCATAAGTTATGATAAACAAACAATTTATTTTTCCATCTTACAAACATTAGCTAAGCAAATGCAACGAAGTAACGCCGCTAAAAATAGACTCAGCCGTTATAACGCACGCATTTTGATTTCAGATAAATGTCACGATTGACAATGCCTCTCTTGCAAACAAAGGCAACTTTGATTTTATTTTGTACTATAGGATCTTTTTATCCTACTAAGTTGTATATTTTGTGCCATTTGGCGATATAACGTGGAAATTAGTTAAGCGACATTTTGCCATTTCGGCGGGACAGTGTCATTACTATGCATTTACGAAGAGTATTCACGATGTGCGAGGGCTAAAACCTAAAATGCCAGAAATAATGACGAAGAATCTCCGTAATTTTTCTCCTAGGAGTCAAAAAATGTCTGATAAGTTATGATAAACAAACAATTTATTTTTCCATCTTACAAACATTAGCTAAGCAAATGCAACGAAGTAACGCCGCTAAAAATAGACTCAGCCGTTATAACGCACGCATTTTGATTTCAGATAAATGTCACGATTGACAATGCCTCTCTTGCAAACAAAGGCAACTTTGATTTTATTTTGTACTATAGGATCTTTTTATCCTACTAAGTTGTATATTTTGTGCCATTTGGCGATATAACGTGGAAATTAGTTAAGCGACATTTTGCCATTTCGGCGGGACAGTGTCATTACTATGCATTTACGAAGAGTATTCACGATGTGCGAGGGCTAAAACCTAAAATGCCAGAAATAATGACGAAGAATCTCCGTAATTTTTCTCCTAGGAGTCAAAAAATGTCTCATAAGTTATGATAAACAAACAATTTATTTTTCCATCTTACAAACATTAGCTAAGCAAATGCAACGAAGTAACGCCGCTAAAAATAGACTGAGCAGTTATAACGCACGGATTTTGATTTCAGGTCAATGTCACGATTGACAATGCCTCTTCTGCAAACAAAGGCAACTTTGATATAAAGCTAAACTGTAATCCACTTCAATCCTTACAATCCTGCGCTTTATCTCTAAACTACTACTTTTGTTTTGTACTATAGAATCTTTTTATCCCACTAAGTTGTATATTTTGTGCCATTTGGCGATATAACGTGGAAATAAGTTAAACGACATTTTGCCATTTCGGCGGGACAGTGTCATTATTATGCATTTACGAAAAGTATTGACGAAGAGGCTCCGTAATTTTTCTCCGTGGAATCAACAAACATCTCAGAAGTTATGACAAACAAACAATTTATTTTTCCATCTTACAAACATTAGCTAAGCAAATGCAACTAAGTAAAGCGGCTCAAAATAGACTGAGCCGTTATAACGCACGCATTTTGATTTCAGATGTCACTAGTGACAATGCCTCTCCTGCAAATACAGACAGCTTTGATTTCAAGCTAAACTGGGTATTCTGCATTCACCGGTCACATATTACGTAAAACAAAAGGAACAAAGAACGACAATAATACAAATGCAAAACAAGACCAAAAATACAATACCTCACAAACAATAGAAAATAATGAGTGGTTCATAGGTACCGGTACATACAGAGAGAACCCTAAACTGTAATCCACTTCAATCCTTGCAATCCTGCGCATTATCTCTAAACTACTTCTTTTGTTTTGTTCTATGGGATATTTTATCCAACCAAGTTGCATATTTTGTGCCATTTGGCGATATAAGGTGGAATTAAGTTAAGCGATATTTTGCCATTTCGGCGGGACAGTGTCATTACTATGCATTTACGAAGAGTATTCACGATGTGCGAGGGCTAAAAGCTTAAATGCCAGAAATAATGACGAAGAATCTCCGTAATTTCTCTCATTGGAGCCAACAAATGTCTCATAAGTTATGATAAACAAACAATTTATTTTTCCATCTTACAAACATTAGCTAAGCAAATTCAACGAAGTAAAGCAGCTAAAAATAGACTGAGCCGTTATAACTCACGCATTTTGATTTCAGATAAATGTCACGATTCACAATGCCTCTCTTGCAAACAAAGGCAACTGATTTTATTTTGTACTATAAGCTCCAAGGAGAAAAATTACAGAGCCTCTTCGTCAATATTTCGGGCATTTTCGGTTTTAGCCCTCGCACATCCTTAATACTCTTCGTAAATGCATAGTAATGACACTGTCCCGCCGAAATGGCAAAATGTCGCTTAACTTATTTCCACGTTATATCGCCAAATGGCACAAAATATACAACTTAGTGGGATAAAAAGATTCTATAGTACAAAACAAAAGTGGTAGTTTAGAGATAAAGCGCAGTATTGCAAGGAGTGAAGTGGATTCCAGTTTAGGGGTCTTTCTGCATGTACCGGTACCCATGAACCACTCATTATCTTCTATTGTTTGTGAGATATTGTATTTTTCGTCTTGTTTTGCATTTGTATTATAGTCGTTCTTTGTTCCTTTTGTTTATTTTGTTTATTTTCAGTCTATTTTGAGCCGCTTTAATTACTTGCATTTGCTTAGCTAATGTTTGTAAGATGGAAAAATAAATTGTTTGTTTGTCATAACTTCTGAGATGTTTGTTGGCGCCACGGAGAAAAATTACGGAGCCTCTTCGTCAATACTTTTCGTAAATGCATAATAATGACACTGTCCCGCCGAAATGGCAAAATGTCGCTAAACTTATTTCCACGTTATATCGCCAAATGGCACAAAATGTGCAACTTAGTTGGATGAAAAGATTCTATGGTACAAAACAAAAGTAGTAGTTTAGAGATAAAGCGCAGGATTGCAAGGATTGAAGTGGATTACAGTTTAGCTTTATATCAAAGTTGCCTTTGTTTGCAGGAGAGGCATTGTCAATCGTGACATTGACCTGAAATCAAAATGCGTGCGTTATAACTGCTCAGTCTATTTTTAGCTGCTCTACTTCGTTGAATTTGCTTAGCTAATGTTTGT
Organism: Cladopsammia gracilis; assembly: GCA_022457155.1. Classification (NCBI taxonomy): domain Eukaryota; kingdom Metazoa; phylum Cnidaria; class Anthozoa; order Scleractinia; family Dendrophylliidae; genus Cladopsammia; species Cladopsammia gracilis. The sequence goes on along the minus strand of JAJGOT010000851.1, from coordinate 170,583 downwards.
AAGATGGAAAAATAAATTGTTTGTTTATCATAACTTATGAGACATTTGTTGGCTCCTAGGAGAAAAATTACGGAGCCTCTTCGTCATTATTTGGGGCATTTTCGGTTTTAGCCGTCGCACGACGTGAATAATCTTCGTAAATGCATACTGATGAGACTGTCCCACCGAATGGCAATATGTCGCTAAGCTTATTTCCACGTTATATCGCTACATGGCAGAAAATATACAACTTAGTAGGATAAAAAGGTCCTATACTACAAAATAAAAGTAGTAGTTTGGAAATAAAGCGCAGGATTGCAAGGATTGAGGTGGATTACAGTTTAGCTTGATATCAAAGTGTCCTTTGTTTGCTGGAGAGGCAGTGTCAATCTTGACATTTATCTGAAATCAAAATGCGTGCGTTATAAAGGCTAAGTCTATTTTTAGCTGCTATACTACGTTGTATTTGCTTAGCTAATGTTTGTAAGATGGAAAAATAAATAGTTTGTTTATCATAACTTATGAGACATTTGTTGGCTCCAAGGAAAAAAATTACGGAGCCTCTTCGTCAATACTTCGAGCATTTTCGGTTTTAGCCCTCGCGCATCCTTAATACTCTTCGTAAATGCATAGTAATGACACTGTCCCGCCGAAATGGCAAAATGTCGCTTAACTAATTTCCACGTTATATCGCCAAATGGCACAAAATATACAACTTAGTAGGATACAAAGATCCTATAGTACAAAATAAAATCAAAGTTGCCTTTGTTTGCAAGAGAGACATTGTCAATCATGACATTTATCTGAAATCAAAATGCGTGCGTTATAACGGCTGAGTCTATTTTTAGCTGCGTTACTTCGTTGAATTTGCTTAGCTAATGTTTGTAAGATTGAAAAAATAAATTTTTTGTTTATCATAACTTATGAGACATTTTTTGACTCCTAGGAGAAAAATTACGGAGATTCTTCGTCATTATTTCTGGCATTTTAGGTTTTAGCCCTCGCACATCGTGAATACTCTTTCGTAAATGCATAGTAATGACACTGTCCCGCCGAAATGGCAAAATGTCGCTTAACTTATTTCCACCTTATATCGCCAAATAGCACAAAATATACAACTTGGTTGGATAAAATATCCCATAGTACAAAACAAAAGAAGTAGTTTAGAGATAATGCGCAGGATTGCAAGGATTGAAGTGGATTACAGTTTAGGGGTCTTTCTGCATGTACCGATACCCATGAACCACTCATTATCTTCTATTGTTTGTGAGATATTGTATTTTTGGTCTTGTTTTGCATTTGTATTATAGTCGTTCTTTGTTCCTTTTGTTTATTTTGTTTATTTTCAGTCTATTTTGAGCCGCTTTAATTACTTGCATTTGCTTAGCTAATGTTTGTAAGATGGAAAAATAAATTGTTTGTTTGTCATAACTTCTGAGATGTTTGTTGGCTCCACGGAGAAAAATTACGGAGCCTCTTCGTCAATACTTTTCGTAAATGCATAATAATGACACTGTCCCGCCGAAATGGCAAAATGTCGCTTAACTTATTTCCACGTTATATCGCCAAATGGCACAAAATATGCAACTTAGTTGGATAAAAAGATTCTATAGTACAAAACAAAAGTAGTAGTTTAGAGATAAAGCGCAGGATTGCAAGGATTGAAGGGGATTACAGTTTAGCTTTATATGAAAGTTGCCTTTGTTTGCAGGAGAGGCATTGTCAATCGTGACATTGACCTGAAATCAAAATGCGTGCGTTATAACTGCTCAGTCTATTTTTAGCTGCTTTACTTCGTTGAATTTGCTTAGCTAATGTTTGTAAGATGGAAAAATAAATTGTTTGTTTATCATAACTTATGAGACATTTGTTGGCTCCTAGGAGAAAAAATACGGAGCTTCTTCGTCATTATTTGGGGTATTTTCGGTTTTAGTCGTCGCACGTCGTGAATAATCTTCGTAAATGCATACTGATGAGACTGTCCCACCGAAATGGCAAAATGTCGCTAAGCTTATTCCCACGTTATAACGCTACATGGCAGAAAATATACAACTTAGTAGGATAAAAAGATCCTATACTACAAAATAAAAGTAGTAGTTTGGAAATAAAGCGCAGGATTGCAAGGATTGAAGTGGATTACAGTTTAGCTTGATATCAAAGTGTCCTTTGTTTGCTGGAGAGGCAGTGCCAATCTTGACATTCATCTGAAATCAAAATGCGTGCGTTATAACGGCTAAGTCTATTTTTAGCTGCTTTACTTCGTTGTATTTGCTTAGCTAATGTTTGTAACATGGAAAAATAAACTGTTTGTTTATCATAACTTATGAGACATTTGTTAGCTCAAAGGAGAAAAATTACGGAGCCTCTTCGTCAATATTTCGGGCATTTTCGGTTTTAGCCCTCGCACATCCTTAATACTCTTGGTAAATGCATAGTAATGACACTGTCCCGCCGAAATGGCAAAATGTCGCTTAACTTATTTCCACCTTATATCGCCAAATGGCACAAAATATGCAACTTGGTTGGATAAAATATCCCATAGAACAAAACAAAAGAAGTAGTTTAGAGATAATGCGCAGGATTGCAAGGATTGAAGTGGATTACAGTTTAGGGGTCTCTCTGTATGTACCGGTACCTATGAACCACTCATTATTTTCTATTGTTTGTGAGGTATTGTATTTTTGGTCTTGTTTTGCATTTGTATTATTGTCGTTCTTCGTTCCTTTTGTGTTACGTAATATGTGACCGGTGAATGCCGAATCTACCCAGTTTAGCTTGAAATCAAAGTTGTCTGTATTTGCAAGAGAGGCAGTGTCAATAGTGACATTTATCTGAAATCAAAATGCCTGCGTTATAACGGCTCAGTCTATTTTGAGCCGCTTTAGTTAGTTGTATTTGCTTAGCTAATGTTTGTTAGATGGAAAAATAAATTTTTTTTATCATAACTTATGAGAAATTTGTTGGCTCCAAGAAGAAAAATTACGGAGCCTCTTCGTCAATATTTCGGGCATTTTCGGTTTCAGCCCTCGCACATCCTTAATACTCTTCGTAAATGCATAGTAATGACACTGTCCCGCCGAAATGCCAAAATGTCGCTTAACTAATTTCCTCCTTATATCGCCAAATGGCACAAAATATGCAACTCAGTAGGATAAAAAGATCCTATAGTACAAAATAAAATCAGTTACCTTTGTTTGCAAGAGAGGCATTGTCAATCGTGACATTTATCTGAAATCAAAATGCGTGCGTTATAACGGCTGAGTCTATTTTTAGCTGCTTTACTTCGTTGAATTTGCTTAGCTAATGTTTGTAAGATGGAAAAATAAATTTTTTGTTTATCATAACTTATGAGACATTTTTTGACTCCTAGGAGAAAAATTACGGAGATTCTTCGTCATTATTTCTGGCATTTTAGGTTTTAGCCCTCGTACATCGTGAATACTCTTCGTAAATGCATAGTAATGACACTGTCCTGCCGAAATGGCAAAATGTCGCTTCACTTATTTCCACCTTATTCGCCAAATGGCACAAAATATACAACTTGGTTGGATAAAATATCCCATAGAACAAAACAAAAGAAGTAGTTTAGAGATAATGCGCAGGATTGCAAGGATTGTTGTGGATTACAGTTTAGGGGTCTCTCTGTATGTACCGGTACCTATGAACCGCTCATTATTTTCTATTGTTTGTGAGGTATTGTATTTTTGGTCTTGTTTTGCATTTGTATTATTAACGTTCTTTGTTCCTTTTGTTTTACGTAATATGTGACCGTTGAATGCAGAATCTTCCCAGTTTAGCTTTAAAATCAAAGTTGTCTGTATTTGCAGGAGAGGCAGTGTCAATAGTGACATTTATCTGAAATCAAAATGCGTGCGTTATAACGGCTCAGTCTATTTTGAGCCGCTTTACTTAGTTGCATTTGCTTAACTAATGTTTGTAAGATGGAAAAATAAATTGTTTGTTTGTCATAACTTCTGAGATGTTTGTTGGCGCTACGGAGAAAAATTACGGAGCCTCTTCGTCAATACTTTTCGTAAATGCATAATAATGACACTGTCCCGCCGAAATGGCAAAATGTCGCTTAACTTATTCCCACGTTATATCGCCAAATGGCACAAAATATACAACTTAGTGGGATAAAAAGATTCTATAGTAAAAAACAAAAGTAGTAGTTTAGAGATAAAGCGCAGGATTGCAAGGATTGAAGTGGATTACAGTTTAGCTTTATATCAAGGTTGCCTTTGTTTGCAGGAGTGCCATTGTCAATCGTGACATTGACCTGAAATCAAAATGCGTGCGTTATAACTGCCCAGTCTATTTTTAGCTGCTTTACTTCGTTGAATTTGCTTAGCTAATGTTTGTAAGATGGAAAAATAAATTGTTTGTTTATCATAACTTATGAGACATTTGTTGGCTCCTAGGAGAAAAATTACGGAGCTTCTTCGTCATTATTTCGGGCATTTTCGGTTTTAGCCGTCGCACGTCGTGAATAATCTTCGTAAATGCATACTGATGAGACTGTCCCACCGAAATGGCAAAATGTCGCTAAGCTTATTCCCACGTTATAACGCTACATGGCAGAAACTATACAACTTAGTAGGATAAAAAGATCCTATACTACAAAATAAAAGTAGTAGTTTGGAAATAAAGCGCAGCATTGCAAGGATTGAAGTGGATTACAGTTTAGCTTGATATCAAAGTGTCCTTTGTTTGCTGGAGAGGCAGTGTCAATCGTGACATTGACCTGAAATCAAAATGCGAGCATTATAACTGCTCAGTCTATTTTTAGCTGTTTTACTTCGTTGAATTTGCTTAGCTAATGTTTGTAAGATGGAAAAATAAATTGTTTGTTTATCATAACTTATGAGACATTTGTTGGCTCCAAGGAGAAAAATTACGGAGCCTCTTCGTCAATATTTCGGACATTTTCGGTTTTAGCCCTCGCACATCCTTAATACTCTTCGTAAATGCATAGTAATCACACTGTCCCGCCGAAATGGCAAAATGTCGCTTAACTAATTTCCTCGTTATATCGCCAAATGGCACAAAATATACAACTTAGTAGGATAAAAAGATCCTATAGTACAAAATAAAATCAGTTGCCTTTGTTTGCAAGAGAGGCATTGTCAATCGTGACATTTATCTGCAATCAAAATGCGTGCGTTATAACGGCTGAGTCTATTTTTAGCTGCTTTACTTCGTTGAATTTGCTTAGCTAATGTTTGTAAGATGGAAAAATAAATTGTTTGTTTATCATAACTTATGAGACATTTTTTGACTCCTAGGAGAAAAATTACGAAGATTTTTCGTCATTATTTCTGGTATTTTAGATTTTAGCCCTCGCACATCGTGAATACTCTTCGTAAATGCATAGTAATGACACTGTCCCGCCGAAATGGCAAAATGTCGCTCAACTTATTTCCGCCTTATTTTGCCAAATGGCACAAAATATACAACTTGGTTGGATAAAATATCCCATAGAACAAAACAAAAAAAGTAGTTTAGAGATAATGCGCAGGATTGCAAGGATTGATGTGGATTACAGTTTAGGGGTCTCTCTGTATGTACCGGTACCTATGAACCGCTCATTATTTTCTATTGTTTGTGAGGTATTGTATTTTTGGTCTTGTTTTGCATTTGTATTATTAACGTTCTTTGTTCCTTTTGTTTTACGTAATATGTGACCGGTGAATGCAGAATCTTCCCAGTTTAGCTTTAAAATCAAAGTTGTCTGTATTTGCAGGAGAGGCAGTGTCAATAGTGACATTTATCTGAAATCAAAATGCGTGCGTTATAACGGCTCAGTCTATTTTGAGCCGCTTTACTTAGTTGCATTTGCTTAACCCTTTAATTACCAAATTTCTTTGGGTTCCCAAAGCAGTTTTGTGGGGCTAGGCAATCTGTAGAATTTCGTGACTGCATATAAATAGCTCACATAAAAATATACGCTGTTTCAAATCAACGTGGGCTCGAATTTTCATTGTGACATCAGTATTCAGCCGTTGCTCGTTCGATTAGCGATCACACGGACTCGAATCTGATAAGAATTTGGTTTATAAGTGCTTTTTCGAGTCATTTTTCACTGCAGAAACCCCCAGGCTGGCATCATTAAGCTGGAATGGTGGGCAGAGGCAAACGTCTGAAAGAAATCAGAGGTGAGAGATGATTTGACTATGACTGGAACGCCAAAAGTATCCGTAGCAAAACATGGCGGTCCATGAGTGAAGTTGTCTCTCTGGCCCTTCTGTGGTTGGATTTCGAGACCTACCAAGGCAATTTGGACGACTTTTGACTTCTAAAGAATGCAATCGGTGCAATATTTTGCCAGTTGGTCTGGGTGGCTCGACACTTATAAAAAATATATCAAACAGAGGTAGGTAGACTTGCATGCCGCCGGTATGGTCGTATTACCCAGAATTCCTTTCGGTCGTGCATAATGATGTTATAAGTTTGCAAGAATAGCTCTGATTGAATGGAAATTGCTCGGTCTGTTGAAATATTGATGGAAATTTTTCTAAGTGGATGCAGAGGAATAGGTTCGAAGTTAGCTGCAAATCTACACTTTTGGATTTAGAGTTACTTTTTCATTAAAAGAAATTGATGCAAAGATGTGCGTTTTTTGTTGTTTTACTGGGAAGTAGAAAACGGGCATTTCTGGATTTGCTGCCGAATGAACAACCATATGCAGCGGAAATCCACAGTTGTAGTCAAGTAGTTGGTTGTTAATGCTATGAAACTTATCGCTTTGCCCTAACAAGGGATCATTACTATCATTTGTGTAGATATGTGAAAGCTGAAGATCTTTAAATCACTACTAGTGATTTTCGTACGAATATGTACGATTGGTACTTAAAGGGTTAACTAATGTTTGTAAGATGGAAAAATAAATTGTTTGTTTGTCATAACTTCTGAGATGTTTGTTGGCGCCACGGAGAAAAATTACGGAGCCTCTTCGTCAATACTTTTCGTAAATGCATAATAATGACACTGTCCCGCCGAAATGGCAAAATGTCGCTTAACTTATTTCCACGTTATATCGCCAAATGGCACAAAATATACAACTTAGTGGGATAAAAAGATTCTATAGTAAAAAACAAAAGTAGTAGTTTAGTGATAAAGCGCAGGATTGCAAGGATGGAAGTGGATTACAGTTTAGCTTTATATCAAGGTTGCCTTTGTTTGCAGGAGAGGCATTGTCAATCGTGACATTGACCTGAAATCAAAATGCGTGCGTTATAACTGCTCAGTCTATTTTTAGCTGCTTTACTTCGTTGAATTTGCTTAGCTAATGTTTGTAAGATGGAAAAATAAATTGTTTGTTTATCATAACTTATGAGACATTTGTTGGCTCCAAGGAGAAAAATTACGAAGCTTCTTCGTCATTATTTCGGGCATTTTCTGTTTTAGCCGTCGCACGTCGTGAATAATCTTCGTAAATGCATACTGATGAGACTGTCCTACCGAAATGGCAAAATGTCGCTAAGCTTATTCCCACGTTATATCGCTACATGGCAGAAAATATACAACTTAGTAGGATAAAAAGATCCTATACTACAAAATAAAAGTAGTAGTTTGGAAATAAAGCGCAGGATTGCAAGGATTGAAGTGGATTACAGTTTAGCTTGATATCAAAGTGTCCTTTGTTTGAAAGAGAGGCATTGTCAATCGTGACATTTATCTGAAATCAAAATGCGTGCGTTATAACGGCTGAGTTTATTTTTAGCTGCTTTACTTCGTTGAATTTGCTTAGCTAATGTTTGTAAGATGGAAAAATAAATTGTTTGTTTATCATAACTTATGAGACATTTGTTGGCTCGTAGGAGAAAAATTACGGAGCTTCTTCGTCATTATTTCGGGCATTTTCGGTTTTAGCCGTCGCACGTCGTGAGTAATCTTCGTAAATGCATACTGATGAGACTGTCCCACCGAAATGGCAAAATGTCGCTAAGCTTATTTTCACGTTATATCGCTACATGGCAGAAAATATACAACTTAGTAGGATAAAAAGATCCTATACTACAAAATAAAAGTAGTAGTTTGGAAATAAAGCGCAGGATTGCAAGGATTGAAGTGGATTACAGTTTAGCTTGATATCAGTGTCCTTTGTTTGCTGGAGAGGCAGTGTCAATCTTGACATTTTTCTGAAATCAAAATGCGTGCGTTATAACGGCTAAGTCTATTTTTAGCTGCTTTACTTCGTTGCATTTGCTTAGTTATTGTTTGTAAGATGGGAAAATCAATTGTTTGTTTGTCATAACTTATGAGACATTTGTTGGCTCCAAGGAGAAAAATTACGGTGCCTCTTCGTCAATATTTCGGGCATTTTCGGTTTTAGCGGTCGTACTTCTTATGAATACTCTTCGTAAATGCATACTAATGACACTGTTCCGCCGAAATGACAAAATGTCGCTTAGCTTATTTTCATGTTATATCGCCAAAGGGCACAAAATATACAATTTGGTTGGATAAACATATCCTATAGTAGAAAATAAAAGTAGTAGTTTGGAGACAAAGCGCAGGATTGCAAGGATTGAAGTGGATTACAGTTTAGCTTGATATCAAAGTGTCGTTTGTTTGCTGGAGAGGCAGTGTTCAATCGTGACCTTTATCTGAAATCAAAATGCGTGCGTTATAACGGCTCAGTCTATTTTGAGCCGCTTTACTTCGTTACATTTGTTTAGTTGATGTTTGTAAGATGGAAAAATCAATTGTTTGTTAGTCATAACTTATGAGTCATTTGTTGGCTCCTAGGAGAAAAATTACGGAGCCTCTTCGTCAATATTTCGGGCATTTTCGGTTTTAGCCGTCGCACTTCGTGAATACTCTTCGTAAATGCATACTGATTTTTGTATTACAAATAGTAAAGACAGTGTTTTGCAATACAATGAAAAAAGAAAGCAAAAGAGTATAATAATTACGATACATATGCAAAAAGAGAAGAAAAATAATATATTAATTGAAAAAAAGTACAATATAGCTTAAAAGAGTATATGTTAACTCATTGACATTTTATCGGTTATATGCAGAAAATCACTCAAAAACGTAAAAAGTCACTGACGACAATGACTTAAGGGAGTTGCACTAGCATTCACTTAGCCCATGGCGACAATCAAACAGTAGTTAAGAACTTTCCAATTGTTTAACTCTTAGTGCCAACCGTATAAAATACTGTTTTCAGATAATGTCAGTTTTTCATTAAATGTTTCTCGCCACCAGTTAGAAAAAAATTCCAAAACGGCGAGGATACACTGCAAGTACATGTGTTAACATGTGTCTTAGAGATTGATTTTTAAGGTTACATAAAGGACAGACTTGCCAGACTTAGTAATCGCACTGTTTTGCCGATTTGGCGATGATTTGAGGCCAGTACGCCGATTTCGAGATCTGGTGTGCTCAAAAGTGAGATTTTGCTAAAACTTGCTCCACACGGCCCCAAACCTGCGTTTCGTACACTTTTCATAGAAATCGCACTGCTTTCCTGATTTGGCGATGATTTGAGGTCAGTACGACGATTTTGAAATTTGGTGTGTGCTCAAAAGTGAGATTTTGTCAAAAATTCTTGCTCCGCACGGCCCCAAACGTGCGTTTTGTGCCCTTTTCATAGAAATCGCACAATATCTGTCTCCATTTAGAATTTAGGTTTCAAAATATGATGCCATCCATGAATCAGGACCGCCATTTTAGAATTTTTCTCACAGAAAACAATTATAAAAAATGGACAATTTATCCAAATCATCTGAAACTTGGTACAGAACATCCTAATAATCTGTAAATGTAGCACATCAAAGCACAAGTCCATATCTTTCTCCATTCAGCATTTAGGTTTCAAAAAATATGTTTTTTCCTAGCCATTTTCAATGATGTCATAATGACGTCACAATGAGACATCGACACTGTCAATCTACTAACCTTATGATTTTGTACTATCTGCTAAATTTGAAGTCTAAAGCGGTAATACTTTAGGAGTTATGATGGGGTACGTTTTAAGACATATCAGTGTCCGTACATGAAGCTGGTCATCACAGCAGGGGCAAGCCATGGAGCGGTGAGTACACGCTCTTTTGTGCTGCGCATTTGTACTCTATTTAGACCTTTTGAAGACTATGCACGACCAAACCAACTATCAGAACTATGACATAAAGTCCTAGTGCTACTCTAGGAAACTGTTTTCCCAACCGAAAGTGTTTGCTTTTGCATAGTCAGCAGTTTATCTTTAGATATTTAACCGTCCCCTCAAGAAATCACTTTATGGCTTTTAGAGACAAAGGACGAGGGTGTATCTATACTTTTATGATAGATGTAGTTGATACACCAGGAAAGGAACACCTTGGTGTACGTTTTGCGTGAATTTATCATTGTGCTTAGGAGTAATTAATAACTGAATAATTAATTAGCTGCAAATTTCAACCGTTAATAACATCGTCAGATCTTGTGTTTATGGCCGTGTTTATATCAATCGAGTTAGATCCCAAAGTGATCTAACCGTGTTGCTAAAGTCAAGGAAACAGCTTCTAAAACGTGCGAGTTATTAACAGTTGAATTTTGTCCAACATGGCGGATCCAAAAGTGCGTCAAACATGCAAACGAGGCTATACTTTGATAGTTAATATCTCTGACGGGATTTTATCACACTTCCTCAAATTCGCAGGATATATACAACGTCTTTAATACTATTTGCCAATACACTCGGCGTTATTATCGACTCAACGGTTTGTTTCTAGCCTTGTTTACAAGTTTTTCAAACATGGAAACGAGGCTACAATTTGATCGTTAATATCTCTGAGGGGATTACATCAAACAAATTCAAATTTGCAGGATATATAGCATGACTTTTATACTATCTGCGAATACACTCGGTTTTGATATCGGCTCAACCTTATGCTTCTAGTTCAAAACCTCGAACACATGCGAAAACACCTCAACAGAAGCTAATATAATATAATATAATATAATATAATATAATATAATATAATATAATATAATATAATATAATATAATATAATATAATATAATATAATATAATATAATATAATATAATATAATATAATATAATATAATATAATATAATATAATATAATATAATATAATATAATATAATATAATATATGATCATGCTTATAATGGTGACCAAGCAGCGAAGGATGTCTTGAAGGTAAAAAGACAAAGAGTACCGTACAACAAGGACAAAGACATTAACTGGAACACGTTTCGCTCCGATTATCGCCACTGTGCAGTTCTTTACCAAGCAGCGGATGCTTTGGGCCTTGAAATGCTACAAAGGGGCGCCAAACGGGAATTGGGGTGCATGTCCTGGATCTTTCAGAAACGAGAGATTGATGACCTAGCCTCGAAGGTGCTACAAAGGTGCGCCAAACGGGCCTTGGGGTGCATGTCGATGATCTCTCAGCAATGAGAGATTGATGACCAAGCCTCAAGAGCCCTTGACACTGAGACATTATATGGAATGTACAAGTTAACGCTAGACTGTGCGCCAGAAACGTTTCACTTAAACGAAGATCAAACAGTTGGCGATGCAGATAAGGACATTGAGAGAGACGAGGAAGAGAAGAAGTCCAGGAGAAGAAAAGCCACACCAACAGACAGTGAGGGCGACTACGAACCTGTAAAGAAGGCAAAAGAGAAAACAGCAAGTGCTCTTTCAACAGACAGCGACAGCGATTTCCAAGCGCCCGTAAAGAAAACGAAAAAGAAAACAGCAAGTCCCCTGAAGAGCGATGACGAAGCGCCCGTAAAGAAAACGAAAAAGAAAGCAGCAAGTTCCCTGAAGAGCGACAGCGAGCAGAAGAAAAGAAGCCATCATAAGGAGAGGATGTGTAGGATAACAGGCTGCTTCTTTTACGGCTACAACCTTCAACGTGATATACAAATGCTCGTTAGGATAGGTGGCATAGAAGAGGAAGACATTCCCCGTTTGACGTCGATGATTTGAGGCCAGTACGACGATTTTGAGATCTGGTGTGCTAAAAAGTGAGATTTTGCCAAAACTTGCTCCGCACGGCCCGAAACGAACGTTTTGTGGATTTTTCATAGAAATGCTCTGTTTTCGCTTTTTGGCGATGATTTGAGTTCACCAGGATGATTTTGAGATCTGGTGTGCTAAAAAGTGAGATTTGGTTAAAACTTGCTCCGTACGGCTCTAAACGAACGTTTTGTGGATTTTTCATAGAAATGGACTGTTTTCGGTTTTTGGCGATGATTTGAGGCCAGTGCGACGACTTTGAGATTTCGTGTGCTAAAAAGTTAGATTTTACCAAAACTTGCTCCGCACGTCCCAAACGTGCGTTTTGTGAACTTTTTATAGAAATAGACTGTTTTCGGTTTTTCCCGATGATTTGAGGTCAGTACGACGATTTTGAGATCTGGTGTGCTCAAAAGTGAGATTTTGCCAAAACTTGCTCTGCACGGCCCATAACGTGCGTTTTGTGCACTTTTCATAGAAATGCACTGTTTTCGCTTTTTGGTGATGATTTGAGTCCAGCAGGATGGTTTTGAGATCTGGTATGCTAAAAAGTGAGATTTTGCCAAAACTTGCTCCGCATGGCCCGAAACGTACAATTTGTGCATTTTTCATAGAAATGCACTCTTTTCGGTTTTTGGCGATGATTTGAGGTGATTACGACGTTTTTGAGATCTGGTGTGCCCAAAAGTGAGATTTTGCCAAAACTTGCTCCGCACGGCCCGAAACGTACGTTTTGTGCATTTTTCATAGAAATGCACTCTTTTCGGTTTTTGGCGATGATTTGAGGCCTGTGCGATGACTTTGAGATCTGGTGTGCCCAAAAGTGAGAATTTGCCAAAACTTGCTCCGCACGGCCGAAACGTACGTTTTGTGCATTTTTCATAGAAATGTACTGTTTTCGGTTTTTGGCGATGATTTGGGGTGATTACGACGTTTTTCAGATTTGATGTGCTAAAAGGTGAGATTTTGCAAAAACTTGCTCCGCACGGCCCGAAACGTACGTTTTGTGCATTTGTCATAGAAATGCACTGTTTTCGGTTTTTGGCGATGATTTGAGTTCACGAGGATGATTTTGAGTTCTGGTGTGCTCAAAAGTTAGATTTTGCCAAAACGTGCTCCGCACGGCCTGAAACGTACGTTTTGTGCATTTTTCATAGAAATACAATCTTTTCCGTTTTTGGCGTTGATTTGAGGCCTGTGCGACGACTTTGAGATCTGGTGTGCCCAAAAGTGAGATTTTGCCAAAACGTGCTCCGCACGGCCTGAAACGTACGTTTTGTGCATTTTTCATAGAAATGCACTCTTTTCGGTTTTTGGCGTTGATTTGAGGCCTGTGCGACGACTTTGAGATCTGGTGTGCCCAAAAGTGAGATTTTGCCAAAACTTGCTCCGCACGGCCCGAAAGTTACGTTTTGTGCATTTGTCATAGAAATGCACTGTTTTTGGTTTTTGGCGATGATTTGAGGGCAGTGCAACAAATTGGAGATCTGGTGTGCCAAAAAGTGACCTTTGCTAAAACTTGCTCTGCACGGCCCGAAACGTACGTTTTGTGCATTTTTCATAGAAATGCACTGTTTTCGCTTTTTGGCGATGATTTGAGTTCACGAGGATGATTTTGAGTTCTGGTGTGCTCAAAAGTGAGATTTTGCCAAAACTTCCTCCGCACGGCCCGAAACGTACGTTTTGTGCATTTTTCATAGAAATGCACTCTTTTCGGTTTTTGGCGATGATTTGAGGCCTGTGCGACGACTTTGAGATCTGTTGTGCCCAAAAGTGAGATTTTGCCAAAACTTGCTCCGCACGGCCCGAAACGTACGTTTTGTGCATTTGTCATAGAAATGCACTGTTTTTGGGTTTTGGCGATGATTTGAGGGCAGTGCAACAAATTGGAGATCTGGTGTGCCCAAAAGTGAGATTTTGCCAAAACTTGCTCTGCACGGCCCGAAACGTACGTCTTGTGCATTTTTCATAGAAATGCACTATTTTCTGTTTTTGGCGATGATTTGAGGTGATTACGACGTTTTTGAGATTTGGTGTGCTAAAAGGTGAGATTTTGCCAAAACTTGCTCCGCACGGCCCGAAACGTACGTTTTGTGCATTTGTCATAGAAATGCACTGTTTTCGGTTTTTGGCGATGATTTTGAGTTCACGAGGATGATTTTGAGTTCTGGTGTGCTCAAAAGTGAGATTTTGCCAAAATTTGCTCCGTACGGCCCGAAACGTACGTTTTGTGCATTTGTCATAGAAATGCACTGTTTTCGGTTTTTGGCGATGATTTGAGTTCACGAGGATGATTTTGAGTTCTGGTGTGCTCAAAAGTGAGATTTTGCCAAAACTTGCTCCGCACGGCCTGAAACGTACGTTTTGTGCATTTTTCATAGAAATACACTCTTTTCCGTTTTTGGCGTTGATTTGAGGCCTGTGCGACGACTTTGAGATCTGGTGTGCCCAAAAGTGAGATTTTGCCAAAACGTGCTCCGCACGGCCTGAAACGTACGTTTTGTGCATTTTTCATAGAAATGCACTCTTTTCGGTTTTTGGCGTTGATTTGAGGCCTGTGCGACGACTTTGAGATCTGGTGTGCCCAAAAGTGAGATTTTGCCAAAACTTGCTCCGCACGGCCCGAAAGTTACGTTTTGTGCATTTGTCATAGAAATGCACTGTTTTTGGTTTTTGGCGATGATTTGAGGGCAGTGCAACAAATTGGAGATCTGGTGTGCCAAAAAGTGAGATTTTGCTAAAACTTGCTCTGCACGGCCCGAAACGTACGTTTTGTGCATTTTTCATAGAAATGCACTGTTTTCGCTTTTTGGCGATGATTTGAGTTCACGAGGATGATTTTGAGTTCTGGTGTGCTCAAAAGTGAGATTTTGCCAAAACTTCCTCCGCACGGCCCGAAACGTACGTTTTGTGCATTTTTCATAGAAATGCACTCTTTTCGATTTTTGGCGATGATTTGAGGCCTGTGCGACGACTTTGAGATCTGTTGTGCCCAAAAGTGAGATTTTGCCAAAACTTGCTCCGCACGGCCCGAAACGTACGTTTTGTGCATTTGTCATAGAAATGCACTGTTTTTGGGTTTTGGCGATGATTTGAGGGCAGTGCAACAAATTGGAGATCTGGTGTGCCCAAAAGTGAGATTTTGCCAAAACTTGCTCTGCACGGCCCGAAACGTACGTCTTGTGCATTTTTCATAGAAATGCACTGTTTTCGCTTTTTGGCGATGATTTGAGTTCACGAGGATGATTTTGAGTTCTGGTGTGCTCAAAAGTGAGATTTTGCCAAAACTTGCTCCGCACGGCCTGAATCGTACGTTTTGTGCATTTTTCTTAGAAATGCACTCTTGTCGGTTTTTGGCGATGATTTGAGGCCAGAGCGACGACTCTGAGATCTGGTGTGCCCAAAAGTGAGATTTTCCCAAAACTTGCTCCGCACGGCCCGAAACGTACAATTTGTGCATTTTTCATAGAAATGCACTCTTTTCTGTTTTTGGCGATGATTTGAGGTGATTACGACGTTTTTGAGATTTGGTGTGCTAAAAGGTGAGATTTTGCCAAAACTTGCTCCGCACGGCCCGAAACGTACGTTTTGTGCATTTGTCATAGAAATGCACTGTTTTCGGTTTTTGGCGATGATTTTGAGTTCACGAGGATGATTTTGAGTTCTGGTGTGCTCAAAAGTGAGATTTTCCCAAAACTTCCTCCGCACGGCCCGAAACGTACGTTTTGTGCATTTTTCATAGAAATGCACTCTTTTCGATTTTTGGCGATGATTTGAGGCCTGTGCGACGACTTTGAGATCTGTTGTGCCCAAAAGTGAGATTTTGCCAAAACTTGCTCCGCACGGCCCGAAACGTACGTTTTGTGCATTTGTCATAGAAATGCACTGTTTTTGGGTTTTGGCGATGATTTGAGGGCAGTGCAACAAATTGGAGATCTGGTGTGCCCAAAAGTGAGATTTTGCCAAAACTTGCTCTGCACGGCCCGAAATGTACGTTTTGTGCATTTTTCATAGAAATGGACTGTTTTCGGTTTTTGGCGATGATTTGAGTTCACCAGGATGATTTTGAGATCTGGTGTACTAAAAAGTGAGATTTTGCCAAAAGTTGCTCTGCACGGCACGAAATGTACGTTTTGTGCATTTTTCATAGAAATGGACTGTTTTCGGTTTTTGGCGATGATTTGAGGTCAGTACGATGATTTTGAGATTTGGTGTGCCCAAAAGTGAGATTTTGCCAAAAGTTGCTCCGCACGGCCCCAAACGTACGTTTTGTACATTTTTCATAGAAATGCACTGTTTTCGCTTTTTGGCGATGATTTGAGGCCAGTGGGGCGACTTTGAGATTTGGTGTGCCCAAAAGTGAGATATTGCATGCCTGCAAACAAACATAAATAAAGGCAGAATCTGGAAATCTTAAAAATTAAAATCAAGGTTTAAAAACAAATGGGCAAAATGTAAAATCAAAAGGCAGAGACAAGCCAAGTGAGACTGAAAGTCAACACATCAACAAGCTCTATAAGTGCCCCATAAACAATAAAAAACTTTGAGAGCATAACCTCAAAGGTAACAAGAATCGGCCTTAAGGGCAGAAAACCTTGAAAGCAAACAGTAGCTCCTTGAGGGTGAAACCATAAAGGGAAAATTACAAATCAATAGGCAGACACAACCCAAGCCCTTGAAATGCCCAATAATCAAAACTCATTAAATTGAATGTTTAGCTATAAACCAGTCATGGGCAAAATAAAAATGTGGCAGGGAAAGTCCGTCAGACAAAGTCGACGCGACAACTCCCCTTTAAATGCCAAAATAATATATAAATCAGGGGTTAAAAACCCCAAAGGCAACAGCGGACGAATCCACAAGAAGCCAGAAGACGAATCCTCAACAAATTATTATTAAGGATAAATCCTTAATAATAAAAATGGACGAATCCACAATATAACACGAGGTCGAATCCTCAATACAGTAGAAGTGGACTAAGCCACAACTAAATTGCCTGTGCTGAACACAACAGGACCTTAAAACAAAATGCCTGTGTTAAACACAACAGGACCTTAAAACAAAAATGCCTGTGCTTAACACAACAGGACCTTAAAACAAAAATGCCTGTGCTAAACACAACAGGACCTTAAAACAAAAATGCCTGTGCTAAACACAACAGCACCTTAAAACAAAAATGCCCATGACAAGTTAACTAAACCTAACGAGTAAGTTCAGAGGTTCCCTTACTACATGTACTTGAGAAAATTCACATAAACACGAATTTGATCTCTGAATTCTGGTTTGTAAGAAGATATTTCTGGGCTTTTTGAATTTTTGCCTGTTGAGTCGTGACAAGCCAGGCAGAGTATTCTTAAGGAGACTCATGGTACATGTAGGTGTCCGGTCACCTCATCTCATTTGGCTTAATAAAAAGGATCAATGGCTGACCTTTTTTTCGTCATTGATGATACCTGGCAAAATTCGTCTGAATTAGCCTTTATAAACAGTGTAGATGCCTAAGGTGCACTTGGCTTTGGTGTCATTTTTGGCAGTAAATGGTGCTATGGGGAATGGGCTTATTGCAGTATTGCCATTTTAGAGTTTTATCCAATTGTTTTAAGTCTACGTGTACCTGTGGGATGGGAAATGAACAATGAGTGTTTTGTTTTTCACTGACAATGAAGCACTTGCTCATGTCATTAACTATCTTGTAAGAACAAACCCTTGATGTTTACATGTAGGTACAGACTTTCAGACACTTGGTTCCAGCTCACATGGACCAATCAATGTCCCACAGACATTCCTTGTATTTGCAGCCTCAGAACTGACAGCCATAGTTTCATCCGTTATGAAATCGAGCCTTACAACCAAGATGGAAAGCTATTTCAACAGTTTTTACATACATGTACAACATTTCACCTCCTAATTTAGCATTTTTTATTGCCTATACATTGTATGTTTGATCATCGTTATGCTCTCTCTTCAGTTTTTATGCTGTCAGGTTTTCCTGACCTGTCTCAAGTCTCTTTTCAAAGGCTATGGTAAGCTTGGTGTGTGTTTCGATAGTCTGTTGACAATACCAATTTGACAGAGATTTTCAATTTTTAACTATCAATTGTGTCAATTTCAAGATGATGAGATGACTTCTACAACTGGCTTGGTCCTAATCCTTTCCAAATTCATCAAGTTGTGTGGCTGGTGAATGACACAAATAGCATAGTTTCTTTGAAAATTATTTTTCAGGATTTTAAACACAGTTACATTCCGCCCTCTTTTTTCTCTAGTTATAAATCATGCACCTGCTTTTTGTCCAGTTCAATTGATGTTGGATTATTTAGCCCTCTGGGGTGACAAACCAGGCCCTCTCTTTGTTACGTTAAATGGCCATCCACTTTCACTAGTCTTCAAGTGTTGTGGGCTTCACCCTACGCATTATAATGGTCAGAGATTTTGTATATCGGACTGCTTCTTATGCTGCAGATCGGGGTTTGTCTGATGCCCAGATACAAGTTTGGGCAGGTGGAAGTCCAATGCACTTCACAGTATTCTCTCTCTATCAACAAAGTTTTTTGCACAACAACATTCTTTTACAACAGCTTTCTTTCACTAGTTTGCATGTTCTACTCTACTCGGGAGATATGGAACTGATTAGCAAGGGCAGCAGTTCTCATATCTCTTAGGTTTATGGATCAAATTAACAAGGTTAGTAGTTCAATTTGTTATCAGAATTATTTCATAATATTTCAAGGGATTTATTTGGTTAGTTTCATGGTCTTATTCTTGGTCAATTTTCATATTTTCATGTTTGCTCGGGAGATATGGAACTGATTAGCAAGGGCAGAAGTTCTCATACATCTCTACCCAGATTTCCGGCACTGTTTTTCCCACAGGGTTTTTTCGGGCAGGTTTTTTTTCTGGCCTGCGTTCAAACCGCAGGTTCATTTGTAAGCGGTTGCTCAGCTCTGCTAGTTTTCAATGTATTCTTAATTTCACGATCTTTAACATCATCGTTGTAAGCTTTTGAATTTCCCATAATTGTTACACTTGGCTATGTAGTGTCTTTATTCTGGGACCATTAGCAAGGGCAGTGGCACCATATTTTGTTACTTCTGCTATGGACAATGTATAACAGTGGTGACATTTCTATAAAATGTAGTTATGATTTAGTAATTTATTGTAGATTAGGGTCTATGGGACTGATTTGCAAGGGCAGCAGTTTCCATATTCCCCTTTTAGGGTTTTCAATCAATATTTTGTTATTGTTTATCATCTGATTTATATTGAACTGACTAGCAAGTTAAGGGCAGCAGTCTCAACAATTTTTCTTTTGTTTTGATTTTGTATCTTTGATTGGTTTGGACATGGTTTTGCAGATTTGCAAGTGCTGTTTTTCCTATATATTCATTATAATGCTTTTGGCGTTTTTGTGGCCCTCACCTTTACTGGGCCAAAATATTGCTAACAGATTTGAAGATATTTCATATGAATTACAAAGTTGTTATTTTAATAAAACCGGCTTTGGGATTTCCCTCAGCCATTTTACTCCAAATCGTGTCGTGTGAGTAAAATAACATATTGTTGCCCAGTAAACAAGCTCAGTCAATACAGCACTTGACTGTAATGTATGTTGTAAGAAAGAGCCCAGTGGGAAAGGCATAAATGGAATATTTGCTTGCGAATAGAATTTTTATGTTTTCCCACTGGGCTTATTATAGTAACGTAAATAAATGTCACATAACGCATGTCACGCGAGAAGGGAAGGAGGGGGTGTCAATTCATTGTTTCCCTCTAGGTGAAGTCCTTGCTTGGTAACCACTCGCATGTGGTATGCATTCACTCGAAATTTTTCATCGAGTGAGGACGCTTGTATTTGAACTCCCACCTCCTCCCCTGATCCTGGTCGCGTTCTTTGCATGAATGTAGTTTGTAAGTCGTCTGGTGTTGCCCGTTTTTGTGGCCCTTGCCTTTACTGGGCCAAAATATTTCTAACAGATTTGAAGATATTTCATATGAATTACAAAGTTGTTATTTTAATAAAACCGGCTTTGGGATTTCCCTCAGCCATTTTACTCCAAATCGTGTCGTGTGAGTAAAATAACATATTGTTGCCCAGTAAACAAGCTCAGTCAATACAGCACTTGACTATAATGTATGTTGTAAGAAAGAGCCCAGTGGGAAAGGCATAAAAGCACTATTTTCGCTTTTTGGCGATGATTTGACGCCAGTGCGACGATTTTGAGATCTGGTGTGCTAAAAAGTGAGATTTTGCCAAAACTTACTCCGCACAGCCCGAAACGTGTGTTTTGTGCACTTTTCATAGAAATGCACTGTTTTCTCTTTTTGGCGATGATTTGAGGCCAGTACGACGATTTTGAGATTTGGTGTGCTTAAAAGTAAGATTTTGCCAAAACTTGCAACGTGCGCTTTGTGCACTTTTCATAGTAATGCACTGTTTTCGGTTTTTGGCGATGATTTGAGACCAGTACGACGATTTTGAAATCTGGTGTGCTAAAAAGTAAAATTTTGCCAAAACTTGTTCCGCACGGCCCGAAACGTGCGTTTTGTGCACTTTTCATAGAAATGCACTGTTTGTGCTTTTCGGCGATGATTTGCGGCCAGTACGACGATTTTGAGATAAGAAAGGTGGCGTTATGGTACCTATAAAAATGGTTATAGACAATATTGAATGTTTACAAAATAAATCGGACCTTGTCGACGTTTGGAGAATTAAAAATCCACAAACTAGAAGTTACACTTGGAGCCAAAAATCTCCACCAATTTTCTGTCGTTTAGATTACTGGCTTGATATCAAACAACTTACAGGATTTTGTAAATACAACCGATATCCTTCCAGCTATAAAAACTGATCATGCAGCAATTGAGTTGAATTTAACCGACTCCAATCAAAACTTAAAGGGGCCTGGCTTCTGGAAAATGAACGTCTCTCTTCTTGAAGATCCGAATTATCTGGAAGAATTAAAACAAAATATTCCACTTTGGAAAACATCAGGAAGCGAGAATTTATCAGAAAAAAGGTGTATCTGGGAATGGATTAAGTATAATATTCGGAACCATGCTATTTTGTTCTCGAAAAAGAAAGCCAAAGAACGATCTGCAATGGAAAAAAATTTACAACAAGTATACGAGGAAGCAACTAAAAAATTCGAACAGGACCCATCCGACTATAACCTAAATACTCTAAATGAAGCAAAAGAAACTCTAGAAAGTTATTATGAGGAAAAAACAAGGGGTGTAATTATTCGCGCAAGGGCACGATGGCACGAGCATGGCGAGAGAAGTACAAAACATTTTCTAAATTTAGAGAAGCTTAATCACGTCAAAAAACACATAAGAAAACTATTAATATGTGGTGCCATTACATCTGATCCTTTTGGGATACTGAACGAACAAAAACGTTTTTACCATAGCTTGTACCACTCAAACGTAACAGATGAGGATAAAGAAAATGCAAACGAATTTTTAAATAATTTGAATATACCAAGATTATCAGAAGAACAAAAACAATCTTGTGAAGAAGAAATATTTGTTGAAGAAATTACAGCCATTCTTAACAGTTTTGAGAGTAACAAATCTCCTGGTAATGATGGAATACCAATAGAAGTTTAGTTATGGAAAGTGTGAGGGAGTGTTTCAACCACGGCGAAATGTCTAGCTCTCAAAGAAAAGCAATTATAACTCTTATAGAAAAGCAACATAAAGATCGAACTGTCATTGAAAATTGGAGGCCAATCTCTCTTATTAATGTGGATGCAAAAATAATTTCAAAAGTGATTGCTTTAAGATTAAAGAAAGTTTTACCGAATATCATAATCAAACAGGTTATGTTGAAGATCGCTATATTGGTGAGACTATTCGATCAATTTTCGATATAATGGAATTTACAGACAGTAAGAATATTCCAGGTATCTTGATTTTCTTTGACTTTAAAAAAGCTTTCGACTCTTTAGAATGGCATTATCTTTTTTTCAGTTGCCTTGAGGCCTTTAATTTTGGCCCCAATTTTATAAATTGGGTCAAAATGTTTTATACAAATATTCAAAGCTGTGTAATAAATAATGTAATGACATCAGACTATTTTACTTTAGAACGTGGTGTGAGGCAGGGTGATCCCTTGTCCCCCTATCTCTTTATCTTAGCTGTTGAAAGCTTGGCAATCTCCATTCGTCAAAATGTTGATATCAAAGGAATTAAAATAGGAAATTATGAAGCCAAGCTATTGCAATACGCAGACGATACCACAGCAACCCTGTCTGATGAAAATTCTGCAAAAACGCTATTTGAAGAACTAGACGTATTTAAGAACTTCAGTGGGTTGGAGATAAATAGTTCTAAAACAGAAGGAATGTGGATTGGTTCGCTTAAAAGAAAAGACGAAAAACCGTTTGGTATTAAATGGGCAAGTGAACCCATTAAAGCTTTAGGAACCTTTTTTACATATGACCTATCATTATTTTACGAAAAAACTTTCAAGAGAAGGTTGACAGCATAAAGCAGCTGACAAATATATGGTCATCTAGAGGACTGTCCATTTATGGTAAAGTAACTATAATCAAATCATTACTTATTCCAAAACTAGTTTTTAAATCTTCGGTTCTTTCACCTCCAAGTAAAATCATCAAACAAGTAAATAGTTTGATTTTCTCCTTTTTATGGAATGGAAAGGATAAAGTAACAAGGCTCTCTTCAATAAACAGTTATGAAGACGGTGGCATTAAAATGACAGATATTGAAAGCTTGGTCAAAGCTGTACGATTAGCTTGGCTAAAACGTATTTTCAGCGATAAGTACGGCCATTTTTGGGGAATTTTCGGTTTTAGGCTCGTGTATACTCCTCGTAAATGCATACAGGTGAGAGTGTCCCACCGAAATAGCAAAATGTCGCTAAGCTTATTTCCACGTTATATCGCCAAATGGCACAAAATATACAACTTAGTAGGATAAAAAGATCCTATAGTACAAAATAAAAGTAGTAGTTTGGAGATAAAGCGCAGGATTGCAAGGATTGAAATGGATTACAGTTTTGCTTGATATCAAAGTTGCGTTTGTTTGCTGGTGAGGCAGTGTCAATCTTGACGTTTATCTGAAATCAAAATGCGTGCGTTATAACGGATAAGTCTATTTTTAACTGCTTTACTTCGTTGTATTTGCTTAACTAACGTTTGAAAGGTGGAAAAATAAATTGTTTGTTTATCATAACTTATGAGACATTTGGGGTCTTTCTGCATGTACCGGTATTCATGAACCATTCATTGTCTTCTATTGTTTCTGAGGTATTGTATTTTTGGTCTTGTTTTGCATTTGTATTATTGTCGTTTTTTTTCCTTTTGATTCACGTAATATGTGACCGGTACATGCAGAATCTACCCAGTTTAGCTTGAAATCAAAGTTGCCTTTATTTGCAGGAGAGGCAGTGTCAATAGTGACATTTATCTGAAATCAAAATGCGTGCGTTATAACGGCTCAGTCTATTTTGAACCGCTTTACTAAGTTGCATTTGCTTAGCTAATGTTTGTAAGATGGAAAAATAAATTGTTTGTTTATCATAACTTATGAGACATTTGTTGGCTCCTAGGAGAAAAATTACGGAGCCTCTTCGTCAATATTTCGGGCATCTTCAGTTTTAGCAGTCGCACATCGTGAATACTCTTCGTAAATGCGTAGTAATGACGAAGTCGAAATGGCAAAATGTCGCTTAACTTATTTCCACGTTATATCGCCAAATGGCACAAAATATACAACTTAGTTGGATAAAAAGATTCTATAGTACAAAACAAAAGTCGTACTTTAGAGATAAAGCGCACGATTGCAAGGATTGAAGTGGATTACAGTTTAGCTTTATATCAAAGTTGCCTTTGTTTTGCAGGAGAGGCATTGTCAATCGTGACATTGACCTGAAATCAAAATGCGTGCGTTATAACTGCTCAGTCTATTTTTAGCTGCTTTACTTCGTTGAATTTGCTTAGCTAATGTTTGTAAGATGGAAAAATAAATTGTTTGTTTATCATAACTTATGAGACATTTGTTGGCTCCTAGAAGAAAAATTACGGAGCTTCTTCGTCATTATTTCGGGCATTTTCGGTTTTAGCCGTCGCGCGTCGTGAATAATCTTCGTAAATGCATACTGATGAGACTGTCCCACCGAAATGGCAAAATGTCGCCAAGCTTATCTCCAACCCACTGAAGTTCTTAAATACGTCTACTTCTTTAAATAGCGTTTTTGAAGAATTTTCATCAGACAAGGTTGCTGTGGTATCGTCTGCGTATTGCAATAGCTTGGTTTCATAATTTCCTATATTAATTCTTTCGATATCAACATTTTGACGAATGGAGATTGCCAAGCTTTCGACAGCTAAGATAAAGAGATAGGGGACAAGGGATCACCCTGCCTCACACCACGTTCTAAAGTAAAATAGTCTGATGTCATTACATTATTTATTATACAGCTTTGAATATTTTTATAAAACATTTTGACCCAATTTATAAAATTGGGGCCAAAATTAAAGGCCTCAAGGCAACTGAAAAAAAGATAATGCCATTCTAAAGAGTCGAAAGCTTTTTTAAAGTCAAAGAAAATCAAGATACCTGGAATATTCTTACTGTCTGTAAATTCCATTATATCGAAAATTGATCGAATAGTCTCACCAATATAGCGATCTTCAACATAACCTGTTTGATTATGATATTCGGTAAAACCTTCTTTAATCTTAAAGCAATCACTTTTGAAATTATTTTTGCATCCACATTAATAAGAGAGATTTGCCTCCAATTTTCAATGAGAGTTCAATCTTTTTGTTGCTTTTCTATAAGAGTTATAATTGCTTTTCTTTGAGAGCTAGACATTTCGCCGTGGTTGAAACACTCCCTCACACTTTCCATAACTAAACTTCTATTGGTATTCCATCATTACCAGGAGATTTGTTACTCTCAAAACTGTTAAGAATGGCTGTAATTTCTTCAACAAATATTTCTTCTTCACAAGATTGTTTTTGTTCTTCTGATAATCTTGGTATATTCAAATTATTTAAAAATTCGTTTGCATTTTCTTTATCCTCATCTGTTACGTTTGAGTGGTACAAGCTATGGTAAAAACGTTTTTGTTCGTTCAGTATCCCAAAAGGATCAGATGTAATGGCACCACATATTAATAGTTTTCTTATGTGTTTTTTGACGTGATTAAGCTTCTCTAAATTTAGAAAATATTTTGTACTTCTCTCGCCATGCTCGTACCATCGTGCCCTTGCGCGAATAATTACACCCCTTGTTTTTTCCTCATAATAACTTTCTAGAGTTTCTTTTGCTTCATTTAGAGTATTTAGGTTATAGTCGAAACGGTCCTGTTCGAATTTTTTAGTTGCTTCCTCGTATACTTGTTGTAAATTTTTTTCCATTGCAGATCGTTCTTTGGCTTTCTTTTTCGAGAACAAAATAGCATGGTTCCGAATATTATACTTAATCCATTCCCAGATACACCTTTTTTCTGATAAATTCTCGCTTCCTGTTGTTTTCCAAAATGAAATATTTTGTTTTAATTCTTCCAGATAATTCGGATCTTCAAGAAGAGAGACGTTCATTTTCCAGAAGCCAGGCCCCTTTAAGTTTTGATTGGAGTCGGTTTAATTCAACTCAATTGCTGCATGATCAGTTGTTATAGCTGGAATGATATCGGTTGTATTTACAAAATCCTGTAAGTTGTTTGATATCAAGCCAGTAATCTAAACGACAGAAAATTGGTGGAGATTTTTGGCTCCAAGTGTAACTTCTAGTTTGTGAATTTTTAATTCTCCAAACGTCGACAAGGTCCGATTTATTTTGTAAACATTCAATATTGTCTATAACCATTTTTATAGGTACCATAACGCCACCTTTCTTATCTCAAAATCGTCGTACTGGCCGCAAATCATCGCCAAAAAGCGAAAACAGTGCATTTCTATGAAAAGTGCACAAAACGCACGTTTCGGGCCGTGCGGAGTAAGTTTTGGCAAAATCTCACTTTTTAGCACACCAGATCTCAAAATTGTCGCACTCGCCTCAAATCATCGGCAAAAAGCGAAAACAGTGCATTACTATGAAAAGTGCACTTCTATGAAAAGTGCACAAAACGCACGTTTGGGGCCGTGCGGAGCAAGTTTTGGCAAAATCTAACTTTTGAGCACATCAGATCTCAAAATCGTCGTACTGGCCTCAAATCATCGCCAAAAAGCGAAAATAGTGCTTTTCTATTAAAAATGCACAAAACGCACTTTTGGAGCCGTGCGGAGCAAGTCTTGGCAAAATCTCACTTTTTAGCACACCAGATCTCAAAGTCATCCTGTTGGACTCAAATCATTGCCAAAAAGCGAAAACAGTGCATTTCTATGAAAAGTGCACAAAACGCACGTTTGGGGCCGTGCGGAGCAAGTTTTGGCAATATCTCACTTTTGAGCACACCAGATCTCAAAATCGTCGTACTGGCCTCAAATCATCGCCAAAAAGCGAAAACAGTGCATTTCTATGAAAAGTGCACAAAACGCACGTTTCGGGCCGTGCGGAGCAAGTTTTGGCAAAATTTTACTTTTTAGCACACCAGATTTCAAAGTCGTCGTACTGGTCTCAAGTCATCGCCAAAAACCGAAAACAGTGCATTACTGTAGTATTGAATAGCCACCAAGGCAAGCCACGAAGGCTGAAACATAAGCTTTATTCCGAGCACACACAGTACACGTTCGCTCGCCGTTTCCCGCTCGCTTACACTCTCTTCATATCCCGGATGTACTTGTCAATATACACGCAACCGCTGTCCTAATACACTACATCCCTCTCTTTCTTCGCTTAAAGGCTTAATCTCAAATAGCAATAAAATATAACAAACTTGTAGTTCCTTTAAACACGCTCTTAAAGTTCAGTTCCTATTCGAGTGTTCAAAACAAAGTCACTCTAGCAATAAACAAGGTCCTTGCAGTTCAGTTCATGTAAAAATGTTCCAATGTCACTTGCAACACAACAATAAATATGACCGTGTTAAGTTCACTAAGTTCAGCACAGAACATAATCGTTCAGCAACTTTGGACGACTAGTAATTCTGCCGGATCTCCTCAATGGCTGATTAGCTGTAGGTACAGCAGTGGGTACAACTTCAAGTAGTGATTCTGCCATTGGTACAGGATTCTCTTTCATAGGTGGTGTCTCAGTTGTCTTGGGTTCAGTTCGTGGTTCAGCATCCTGTAGTGCAGTTCCCTGATCTTCCTGATCTGGCATATTAAAGGGCTTAATATGCTGAAGGTTTCGCTTGTACTGAATTCCCTGTGGTGATCGCAATACCACCTGGTCCCCATAACGAGACATCACCTCATATGGTTCCTTCTCGTAGCAAGGTGACAGTTTGTTTTCTTTCTTCTTCTCTAGCAGAACGGTGTCTCCTTCTCTCACGTTTCGGTCTCTGGCATGGAACCTTTTGTCAACATAGTCCTTGTTGGACTGCTTTCTCTGCGTGTCCCGATCACGAACACCTTGGTCGCTTACTTCTATTTCCTCCTCTTCTACATCAACCAGCTCAGGCATTTTAGTTGTAAGCCTTCTTCTAAACAGTAATTCAGCAGGACTTTTTCCTGTAGTGGAATGTGGAGTGGACCTGTATGCCAAAAGGAACCTGTTTAACTCCTCCCTCCAATTCTTTCCTTCTGCATGAGCTGCTCTAACAGATTTCAGAAGCGACCTATTTTGTCTTTCTACTTCGCCGTTAGCCCTTGGCCACAGAGGTGTCGTGTAATGGTGCTCAATCCCCATTTCTTTTAAATACTCTTCTACCTCCCTGGATACGAGGTTCGAACCATTGTCGGTGCGTAGACCTCTAGGTAATCCATGTCTTGCGAATTGGGCATCCAGGCAATGAATGATGGTTTTGCTGGAGGTTGTTCGGATGACATCGACCTCCATCCACCGGCTATAATAATCGACAAGGACTATCAGGTGTTCTCTAGACGGTAATGGACCCATTAGATCCACAGCTACTTCTTCCCACGGTTGTTTGGGTAGCATGGTTGGTTTCACTGGTGGGGGTGGGACATTCTTAGTAAGCAACTGGCTTTCATAAGTTATGACAAACAAACAATTGATTTTTCCATCTTACAAACATCAACTAAACAAATGTAACGAAGTAAAGCGGCTCAAAATAGAGTGAGCCGTTACAACGCACGCATTTTGATTTCCGATAAATGTCACGATTGACACTGCCTCTCTAGCAAACTAATTCAACTTTTATATCAAGCTAAATGTTAATCCACTTCTATCCTTGCAATCCTGCACTTTGTCTCCAAACTACTACTTTTATTTTCTACTACAGGATATGTTTATCCAACCAAATTGTATATTTTGTGCCCTTTGGCGATATAACATGAAAATAAGCTAAGCGACATTTTGTCATTTCGGCGGAACAGTGTCATTAGTATGCATTTACGAAGAGTATTCATAAGAAGTACGACCGCTAAAACCGAAAATGCCCAAAATATTGACGAAGAGGCTCCGTAAGTTTTTCTCCTTGGAGCCAACAAATGTCTCATAAGTTATGATAAACAAACAATTTATTTTTCCATCTTACAAACATTAGCTAAGCAAATGCAACTAAGTAAAGCGGCTTAAAATAGACTGAGCCGTTATAACGCACGCATTTTGATTTCCGATAAATGTCACTATTGACACTGCCTCTCTAGCAAACTAATTCAACTTTTATATCAAGCTAAATGTTAATCCACTTCAATCCTTGCAATCCTGCACTTTGTCTCCAAACTACTACTTTTATTTTGTAGTATAGGATCTTTTTATCCTACTAAGTTGTATATTTTCTGCCATGTAGCGATATAACGTGGAAATAAGCTTAGCGACTTTTTGCCATTTCGGTGGGACAGTCTCATCAGTATGCATTTACGAAGATGATTCACGACGTGCGACGGCTAAAACCGAAAATGCCCGAAATAATGACGAAGAAGCTCCGTAACTTTTCTCCTAGGAGCCAACAAATGTCTCATAAGTTATAAACAAACAATTTATTTTTCCATCTTACAAACATTAGCTCAGCAAATGCAACTAAGTAAAGCGGCTCAAAATAGACTGAGCCGTTATAACGCACGCATTTTGATTTCAGATAAATGTCACCATTGACACTGCCTCTCCTGCAAATACAGACAACTTTGATTTCAAGCTAAACTGGGTAGATTCTGCATTCACCGGTCACATATTACGTAAAACAAAAGGAACAAAGAACGACAACAATACAAATGCAAAAGAAGACCAAAAATACAATACCTGACAAACAATAAAAGATAATGAGTGGTTCATGGGTACCGGTACATGCAGAAAGGCCCCTAAACTGTACTCCACTTCAATCCTTGCAATCCTGCGCATTATCTCTAAACAACTTCTTTTGTTTTGTTCTATGGGATATTTTATCCAACCAAGTTGTTTATTTTGTGCCATTTGGCGATATAAGGGGGAAATAAGTTAAGCGACATTTTGCCATTTCGGCGGGACAGTGTCATTACTATGCATTTACGAAGAGTATTCACGATGTGCGAGGGCTAAAAGCTTAAATGCCAGAAATAATGAAGAAGAATCTCCGTTATTTCTCTCCTAGGAGTCAAAAAAAGTCTCATAAGTTATGATAAACAAACAATTTATTTTTCCATCTTACAAACATTAGCTAAGCAAATTCAACGAAGTAAAGGAGCTAAAAATAGACTGAGCCATTAAACCGCACGCATTTTGATTTCAGGTCAATGTCACGATTGACAATGCCTCTCTTGCAAACAAAGGCAACTTTGATATAAAGCTAAACTGTAATCCACTTCAATCCTTGCAATCCTGCGCTTTATCTCTAAGCTACTACTTTTGTTTTGTACTATAGAATCTTTTTATCCCACTAAGTTGTATATTTTGTGCCATTTGGCGATATAACGTGGAAATAAGTTAAGCGACATTTTGTCATTTCGGCGGGACAGTGTCATTATTATGCATTTACGTAAAGTATTGACGAAGAGGCTCCGTAATTTTTCTCCGTGGAGCCAACAAACATCTCAGAAGTTATGACAAACAAACAATTTATTTTTCCATCTTACAAACATTAGCTAAGCAAATGCAAGTAAGTAAAGCGGCTCAAAATAGACTGAAAACAAACAAAATAAACAAAAGGAACAAAGAACGACAATAATACAAATGCAAAACAAGACAAAAATACAATACCTCACAAACAATAGAAGATAATGAGTGGTTCATGGGTACCGGTACATGCAGAAAGACCCCTCAACAGAATCCACTTCAATCCTTGCAATCCTGCGCATTATCTCTAAACTACTTCTCTTGTTTTGTACTATGGGATATTTTATCCAACCAAGTTGTATATTTTGTGCCATTTGGCGATATAAGTTGGAAATAAGTTAAGCGACATTTTTCATTTCGGCGGGACAGTGTCATTACTATGCATTTACAAAGAGTATTCACCATGTGCGAGGGCTAAAACCTAAAATGCCAGAAATAATGACGAAGAATCTCCGTAATTTTTCTCCTAGGAGTCAAAAAATGTCTCATAAGTTACCATAAACAAACAATTTATTTTTCCATCTTACAAACATTAGCTAAGCAAATTCATCGAAGTAACGCAGCTAAAAATAGACTCAGCCGTTACAACGCACGCATTTTGATTTCAGATAAATGTCTCGATTGACAATGCCTCTCTTCCAAACAAAGGCAACTTTGATTTTATTTTGTACTATAGGATCTTTTTATCCCACTAAGTTGTATATTTTGTGCCATTTGGCGATATAACGTGAAAATTAGTGAAGCGACATTTTGCCATTTCGGCGGGACAGTGTCATTACTATGCATTTACGAAGAGTACTAAGGATGTGCAAGGGCTTAAACCGAAAATGCCCGAAATAGTGACGAAGAGGCTCCGTAATTTTTCTCCTTGGAGCCAACAAATGTCTCATAAGTTATGATAAACAAACAATTTATTTTTCCATCTTACAAACATATGCTAAGCAAATTCAACGAAGTAAAGCAGCTAAAAATAGACTGAGCAGTTATAACGCACGCATTTCGATTTCAGGTCAATGTCACGATTGACAATGCCTCTTCTGCAAACAAAGGCAACTTTGATATAAAGCTAAACTGGAATCCACTTCAATCCTTGTAATCCTGCGCTTTATCTCTAAACTACTACTTTTGTTTTGTACTATAGAATCTTTTTATCCCACTAAGTTGTATATTTTGTGCCATTTGGCGATATAACGTGGAAATTAGTTAAGCGACATTTTGCCATTTCGGCGGGACAGTGTCATTACTATGCATTTACGAAGAGTATTAAGGATGTGCGAGGGCTAAAACCGAAAATGCTCGAAATATTGACGAAGAGGCTCCGTAATTTTTCTCCTAGGAGCCAACAAATGTCTCATAAGTTATGATAAACAAACAATTTATTTTTTCCATCTTACAAACATTAGCTAAGCAAATTCAACGAAGTAAAGCAGCTAAAAATAAAGTCAGCCGTTATGACGCACGCGTTTTGATTTCAGATAAATGTCACGATTGACAATGCCTCTCTTGCAAACAAAGGCAACTGATTTTATTTTGTACTATATGCTCCAAGGAGAAAAATTACAGAGCCTCTTCGTCAATATTTCGGGCATTTTCGGTTTTAGCCCTCGCACATCCTTAATACTCTTCGTAAATGCATGGTAATGACACTGTCCCGCCGAAATGGCAAAATGTCGCTTAACTAATTTCCACGTTATATCGCCAAATGGCACAAAATATACAACTTAGTAGGATAAAAAGATCCTATAGTACAAAATAAAATCACAGTTGCCTTTGTTTGCAAGAGAGGCATTGTCAATCGTGACATTTATCTGAAATCAAAATGTGTGCGTTATAACGGCTGAGTCTATTTTTAGCTGCATTACTTTGTTGAATTTGCTTAGCTAATGTTTGTAAGATGGAAAAATAAATAGTTTGTTTATCATAACTTATGAGACATTTGTTGGCTCCAAGGAGAAAAATTACGGAGCCTCTTCGTCAATATTTCGAGCATTTTCGGTTTTAGCCCTCGCGCATCCTTAATACTCTTCGTAAATGCATAGTAATGACACTGTCCCGCCGAAATGGCAAAATGTCGCTTAACTAATTTCCACGTTATATCGCCAAATGGCACAAAATATACAACTTAGTAGGATACAAAGATCCTATAGTACAAAATAAAATCAAAGTTGCCTTTGTTTGCAAGAGAGGCATTGTCAATCGTGACATTTATCTGAAATCAAAATGCGTGCGTTATAACAACTGAGTCTATTCTTAGCTGCGTTACTTCGTTGAATTTGCTTAGCTAATGTTTGTAAGATTGAAAAATAATTTTTTTTTATCATAACTTATGAGACATATTTTGACTCCTAGGAGAAAAATTACGGAGATTCTTCGTCATTATTTCTGGCATTTTAGGTTTTAGCCCTCGCACATCGTGAATACTCTTCGTAAATGCATAGTAATGACACTGTCCCGCCGAAATGGCAAAATGTCGCTTAACTTATTTCCGCCTTGTTTTGCCAAATGGCACAAAATATACAACTTGGTTGGATAAAATATCCCATAGAACAAAACAAAAGAAGTAGTTTAGAGATAGTGCGCAGGATTGCAAGGATAGATGTGGATTACAGTTTAGGGGTCTCTCTGTATGTACCGGTACCTATGAACCACTCATTATTTTCTATTGCTTGTGAGGTATTGTATTTTTGGTCTTGTTTTGCATTTGTATTATTAACGTTCTTTGTTCCTTTTGTTATACGTAATATGTGACCGGTAAATGCAGAATCTTCCCAGTTTAGCTTTAAAATCAAAGTTGTCTGTATTTGCAGGAGAGGCAGTGTCATTAGTGACATTTATCTGAAATCAAAATGCGTGCGTTATAACGGCTCAGTCTATTTTGAGCCGCTTTACTTAGTTGCATTTGCTTAGCTAATGTTTGTAAGATGGAAAAATAAATTGTTTGTTTGTCATAACTTCTGAGATGTTTGTTGGCGGCACGGAGAAAAATTACGGAGCCTCTTCGTCAATACTTTTCGTAAATGCATAATAATGACACTGTCCCGCCGAAATGGCAAAATGTCGCTTAACTTATTTCCACGTTATATCGCCAAATGGCACAAAATATACAACTTAGTGGGATAAAAAGATTCTATAGTACAAAAAAAAAGTAGTAGTTTAGAGATAAAGCGCAGGATTGCAAGGATTGAAGTGGATTACAGTTTAGCTTTATATCAAAGTTGCCTTTGTTTGCAGGAGAGGCATTGTCAATCGTGACATTGACCTGAAATCAAAATGCGTGCGTTATAACTGCTCAGTCTATTTTTAGCTATTTTACTTCGTTGAATTTGCTTAGCTAATGTTTGTAAGATGGAAAAATAAATTGTTTGTTTATCATAACTTATGAGACATTTTGTGACTTTTAGGAGAAAAATTACGGAGATTCTTCGTCATTATTTCTGGCATTTTAGGTTTTAGCCCTCGCACATCGTGAATGCTCTTCGTAAATACATAGTAATGACACTGTCCCGCCGAAATGGCAAAATGTCGCTTAACTTATTTCCACGTTATATCGCCAAATGGCACAAAATATACAACTTAGTGGGATAAAAAGATTCTATAGTAAAAAACAAAAGTAGTAGTTTAGAGATAAAGCGCAGTATTGCAAGGAGTGAAGTGGATTCCAGTTTAGCTTTATATGAAAGTTGCCTTTGTTTGCAGGAGAGGCATTGTCAATCGTGACATTGACCTGATATCAAAATGCGTGCGTCATAACTGCTCAGTCTATTTTTAGCTGCTTTACTTCGTTGAATTTGCTTAGCTAATGTTTGTAAGATGGAAAAATAAATTGTTTGTTTATCATAACTTATGAGACATTTGTAGGCTCCTAGGAGAAAAATTACGGTGCTTCTTCGTCATTATTTCGGGCATTTTTGGTTTTAGCCGTCGCACGTCGTGAATAATCTTCGTAAATGCATACTGATGAGACTATCCCACCGAAATGGCAAAATGTCGATAAGCTTATTTCCACGTTATATCGCTACATGGCAGAAAATATACAACTTAGTAGGATAAAAAGATCCTATACTACAAAATAAAAGTAGTAGTTTGGAAATAAAGCGCAGGATTGCAAGGATTGAAGTGGATTACAGTTTAGCTTGATATCAAAGTGTCCTTTGTTTCCTGGAGAGGCAAAGGGCAATCTTCACATTTATCTGATATCAAAATGCGTGCGTCATAACTGCTCAGTCTATTTTTAGCTGCTTTACTTCGTTGAATTTGCTTAGCTAATGTTTGTAATATTGAAAAATAAATTTTTTGTTTATCATAACTTATGAGACATTTTTTGACTCCTAGGAGAAAAATTACGGAGATTCTTCGTCATTATTTCTGGCATTTTAGGTTTTAGCCCTCGCACATCGTGAATACTCTTCGTAAATGCATAGTAATGACACTGTCCCGCCGAAATGGCAAAATGTCGCTTAACTTATTTCCACCTTATATCGCCAAATGGCAAAAAATATACAACTTGGTTGGATAAAATATCCCATAGTAAAAAACAAAAGAAGTAGTTTAGAGATAATGCGCAGGATTGCAAGGATTGAAGTAGATTACAGTTTAGGGGTCTTTCTGCATGTACCGGTACCCATGAACCACTCATTATCTTCTATTGTATGTGCGATATTGTATTTTTGGTCTTGGTTTGCATTTGTATTATTGTCGTTCTTTGTTCCTTTTGTTTATTTTGTTTATTTTCAGTCTATTTTGAGCCGCTTTAATTACTTGCATTTGCTTAGCTAATGTTTGTAAGATGGAAAAATAAATTGTTTGTTTGTCATAACTTCTGAGAGGTTTGTTGGCTCCACGGAGAAAAATTACGGAGCCTCTTCGTCAATACTTTTCGTAAATGCATAATAATGACACTGTCCCGCCGAAATGGCAAAATGTCGCTTAACGTATTTCCACGTTATATCGCCAAATGGCACAAAATATACAACTTAGTTGGAAAAAAAGATTCTATAGTACAAAACAAAAGTAGTAGTTTAGAGATAAAGAGCAGGATTGCAAGGATTGAAGTGGATTACAGTTTAGCTTTATATCAAAGTTGCCTTTGTTTGCAGGAGAGGCATTGTCAATCGTGACATTGACCTGAAATCAAAATGCGTGCGTTATAACTGCTCAGTCTATTTTTAGCTGCTTTACTTCGTTGAATTTGCTTAGCTAATGTTTGTAAGATGGAAAAAAAAATTGTTTGTTTATCATAACTTATGAGACATTTGTTGGCTCCTAGGAGAAAAATTACGGAGCTTCTTGGTCATTTTTTCGGGCATTTTTGGTTTTAGCCCTCGCACGTCGTGAATAATCTTCGTAAATGCATACTGATGAGACTATCCCACCGAAATGGCAAAATGTCGATAAGCGTATTTCTACGTTATATCGCTACATGGCAGAAAATATACAACTTAGTAGGATAAAAAGATCCTATACTACAAAATAAAAGTATTAGTTTGGAAATAAAGCGCAGGATTGCAAGGATTGAAGTGGATTACAGTTTAGCTTGATATCAAAGTGTCCTTTGTTTCCTGGAGAGGCAAAGGGCAATCTTGACATTTATCTGATATCAAAATGCGTGCGTCATAACTGCTGAGTCTATTTTTAGCTGCGTTACTTCGTTGAATTTGCTTAGCTAATGTTTGTAAGATTGAAAAATAAATTTTTTGTTTATCATAACTTATGAGACATTTTTTGACTCCTAGGAGAAAAATTACGGAGATTCTTCGTCATTATTTCTGGCATTTTAGGTTTTAGCCCTCGCACATCGTGAATACTCTTCGTAAATGCATAGTAATGACACTGTCCCGCCGAAATGGCAAAATGTCGCTTAACTTATTTCCACGTTATATCGCCAAATGGCACAAAATATACAACTTGGTTGGATAAAATATCCCATAGTACAAAACAAAAGAAGTAGTTTAGAGATAATGCGCAGGATTGCAAGGATTGAAGTAGATTACAGTTTAGGGGTCTTTCTGCATGTACCGGTACCCATGAACCACTCATTATCTTCTATTGTATGTGCGATATTGTATTTTTGGTCTTGTTTTGCATTTGTATTATTGTCGTTCTTTGTTCCTTTTGTTTATTTTGTTTATTTTCAGTCTATTTTGAGCCGCTTTAATTACTTGCATTTGCTTAGCTAATGTTTGTAAGATGGAAAAATAAATTGTTTGTTTGTCATAACTTCTGAGAGGTTTGTTGGCTCCACGGAGAAAAATTACGAAGCCTCTTCGTCAATACTTTTCGTAAATACATAATAATGACACTGTCCCGCCGAAATGGCAAAATGTCGCTTAACTTATTTCCACGTTATATCGCCAAATGGCACAAAATATACAACTTAGTTGGAAAAAAAGATTCTATAGTACAAAACAAAAGTAGTAGTTTAGAGATAAAGAGCAGGATTGCAAGGATTGAAGTGGATTACAGTTTAGCTTTATATCAAAGTTGCCTTTGTTTGCAGGAGAGGCATTGTCAATCGTGACATTGACCTGAAATCAAAATGCGTGCGTTATAACTGCTCAGTCTATTTTTAGCTGCTTTACTTCGTTGAATTTGCTTAGCTAATGTTTGTAAGATGGAAAAAAAAATTGTTTGTTTATCATAACTTATGAGACATTTGTTGGCTCCTAGGAGAAAAATTACGGAACTTCTTCGTCATTTTTTCGGGCATTTTTGGTTTTAGCCGTCGCACGTCGTGAATAATCTTCGTAAATGCATACTGATGAGACTATCCCACCGAAATGGCAAAATGTCGATAAGCGTATTTCCACGTTATATCGCTACATGGCAGAAAATATACAACTTAGTAGGATAAAAAGATCCTATACTACAAAATAAAAGTATTAGTTTGGAAATAAAGCGCAGGATTGCAAGGATTGAAGTGGATTACAGTTTAGCTTGATATCAAAGTGTCCTTTGTTTCCTGGAGAGGCAAAGGGCAATCTTGACATTTATCTGATATCAAAATGCGTGCGTCATAACTGCTGAGTCTATTTTTAGCTGCGTTACTTCGTTGAATTTGCTTAGCTAATGTTTGTAAGATTGAAAAATAAATTTTTTGTTTATCATAACTTATGAGACATTTTTTGACTCCTAGGAGAAAAATTACGGAGATTCTTCGTCATTATTTCTGGCATTTTAGGTTTTAGCCCTCGCACATCGTGAATACTCTTCGTAAATGCATAGTAATGACACTGTCCCGCCGAAATGGCAAAATGTCGCTTAACTTATTTCCACCTTATATCGCCAAATGGCAAAAAATATACAACTTGGTTGGATAAAATATCCCATAGTAAAAAACAAAAGAAGTAGTTTAGAGATAATGCGCAGGATTGCAAGGATTGAAGTAGATTACAGTTTAGGGGTCTTTCTGCATGTACCGGTACCCATGAACCACTCATTATCTTCTATTGTATGTGCGATATTGTATTTTTGGTCTTGTTTTGCATTTGTATTATTGTCGTTCTTTGTTCCTTTTGTTTATTTTGTTTATTTTCAGTCTATTTTGAGCCGCTTTAATTACTTGCATTTGCTTAGCTAATGTTTGTAAGATGGAAAAATAAATTGTTTGTTTGTCATAACTTCTGAGAGGTTTGTTGGCTCCACGGAGAAAAATTACGGAGCCTCTTCGTCAATACTTTTCGTAAATGCATAATAATGACACTGTCCCGCCGAAATGGCAAAATGTCGCTTAACGTATTTCCACGTTATATCGCCAAATGGCACAAAATATACAACTTAGTTGGAAAAAAAGATTCTATAGTACAAAACAAAAGTAGTAGTTTAGAGATAAAGAGCAGGATTGCAAGGATTGAAGTGGATTACAGTTTAGCTTTATATCAAAGTTGCCTTTGTTTGCAGGAGAGGCATTGTCAATCGTGACATTGACCTGAAATCAAAATGCGTGCGTTATAACTGCTCAGTCTATTTTTAGCTGCTTTACTTCGTTGAATTTGCTTAGCTAATGTTTGTAAGATGGAAAAAAAAATTGTTTGTTTATCATAACTTATGAGACATTTGTTGGCTCCTAGGAGAAAAATTACGGAGCTTCTTGGTCATTTTTTCGGGCATTTTTGGTTTTAGCCCTCGCACGTCGTGAATAATCTTCGTAAATGCATACTGATGAGACTATCCCACCGAAATGGCAAAATGTCGATAAGCGTATTTCTACGTTATATCGCTACATGGCAGAAAATATACAACTTAGTAGGATAAAAAGATCCTATACTACAAAATAAAAGTATTAGTTTGGAAATAAAGCGCAGGATTGCAAGGATTGAAGTGGATTACAGTTTAGCTTGATATCAAAGTGTCCTTTGTTTCCTGGAGAGGCAAAGGGCAATCTTGACATTTATCTGATATCAAAATGCGTGCGTCATAACTGCTGAGTCTATTTTTAGCTGCGTTACTTCGTTGAATTTGCTTAGCTAATGTTTGTAAGATTGAAAAATAAATTTTTTGTTTATCATAACTTATGAGACATTTTTTGACTCCTAGGAGAAAAATTACGGAGATTCTTCGTCATTATTTCTGGCATTTTAGGTTTTAGCCCTCGCACATCGTGAATACTCTTCGTAAATGCATAGTAATGACACTGTCCCGCCGAAATGGCAAAATGTCGCTTAACTTATTTCCACGTTATATCGCCAAATGGCACAAAATATACAACTTGGTTGGATAAAATATCCCATAGTACAAAACAAAAGAAGTAGTTTAGAGATAATGCGCAGGATTGCAAGGATTGAAGTAGATTACAGTTTAGGGGTCTTTCTGCATGTACCGGTACCCATGAACCACTCATTATCTTCTATTGTATGTGCGATATTGTATTTTTGGTCTTGTTTTGCATTTGTATTATTGTCGTTCTTTGTTCCTTTTGTTTATTTTGTTTATTTTCAGTCTATTTTGAGCCGCTTTAATTACTTGCATTTGCTTAGCTAATGTTTGTAAGATGGAAAAATAAATTGTTTGTTTGTCATAACTTCTGAGAGGTTTGTTGGCTCCACGGAGAAAAATTACGAAGCCTCTTCGTCAATACTTTTCGTAAATACATAATAATGACACTGTCCCGCCGAAATGGCAAAATGTCGCTTAACTTATTTCCACGTTATATCGCCAAATGGCACAAAATATACAACTTAGTTGGAAAAAAAGATTCTATAGTACAAAACAAAAGTAGTAGTTTAGAGATAAAGAGCAGGATTGCAAGGATTGAAGTGGATTACAGTTTAGCTTTATATCAAAGTTGCCTTTGTTTGCAGGAGAGGCATTGTCAATCGTGACATTGACCTGAAATCAAAATGCGTGCGTTATAACTGCTCAGTCTATTTTTAGCTGCTTTACTTCGTTGAATTTGCTTAGCTAATGTTTGTAAGATGGAAAAAAAAATTGTTTGTTTATCATAACTTATGAGACATTTGTTGGCTCCTAGGAGAAAAATTACGGAACTTCTTCGTCATTTTTTCGGGCATTTTTGGTTTTAGCCGTCGCACGTCGTGAATAATCTTCGTAAATGCATACTGATGAGACTATCCCACCGAAATGGCAAAATGTCGATAAGCGTATTTCCACGTTATATCGCTACATGGCAGAAAATATACAACTTAGTAGGATAAAAAGATCCTATACTACAAAATAAAAGTATTAGTTTGGAAATAAAGCGCAGGATTGCAAGGATTGAAGTGGATTACAGTTTAGCTTGATATCAAAGTGTCCTTTGTTTCCTGGAGAGGCAAAGGGCAATCTTGACATTTATCTGATATCAAAATGCGTGCGTCATAACTGCTGAGTCTATTTTTAGCTGCGTTACTTCGTTGAATTTGCTTAGCTAATGTTTGTAAGATTGAAAAATAAATTTTTTGTTTATCATAACTTATGAGACATTTTTTGACTCCTAGGAGAAAAAGTACGGAGATTCTTCGTCATTATTTCTGGCATTTTAGGTTTTAGCCCTCGCACATCGTGAATACTCTTCGTAAATGCATAGTAATGACACTGTCCCGCCGAAATGGCAAAATGTCGCTTAACTTATTTCCACGTTATATCGCCAAATGGCACAAAATATACAACTTAGTGGGATAAAAAGATTCTATAGTACAAAACAAAAGTGGTAGTTTAGAGATAAAGCGCAGTATTGCAAGGAGTGAAGTGGATTCCAGTTTAGCTTTATATCAAAGTTGCCTTTGTTTGCAGGAGAGGCATTGTCAATCGTGACATTGACCTGATATCAAAATGCGTGCGTCATAACTGCTCAGTCTATTTTTAGCTGCTTTACTTCGTTGAATTTGCTTAGCTAATGTTTGTCAGATGGAAAAAAAAATTGTTTGTTTATCATAACTTATGAGACATTTGTAGGCTCCTAGGAGAAAAATTACGGAGCTTCTTCGTCATTATTTCGGGCATTTTTGGTTTTAGCCGTCGCACGTCGTGAATAATCTTCGTAAATGCATACTGATGAGACTATCCCACCGAAATGGCAAAATGTCGATAAGCTTATTTCCACGTTATATCGCTACATGGCAGAAAATATACAACTTAGTAGGATAAAAAGATCCTATACTACAAAATAAAAGTAGTAGTTTGGAAATAAAGCGCAGGATTGCAAGGATTGAAGTGGATTACAGTTTAGCTTGATATCAAAGTGTCCTTAGTTTGCTGGAGAGGCAGTGTCAATCTTGACATTTATCTGAAATGAAAATGCGTGCGTTATAACGGCTAAGTCTATTTTTAGATGCTTTACTTCGTTGTATTTGCTTAGCTAATGTTTGTAAGATGGAAAAATAAATAGTTTGTTTATCATAACTTATGAGACATTTGTTGGCTCCAAGGAGAAAAATTACGGAGCCTCTTCGTCAATATTTCGGGCATTTTCGGTTTTAGCCCTCGCACATCCTTAATACTCTTCGTAAATGCATAGTAATGACACTGTCCCGCCGAAATGGCAAAATGTCGCTTAACTAATTTCCACGTTATATCGCCAAATGGCACAAAATATACAACTTAGTAGGATAAAAAGATCCTATAGTACAAAATAAAATCAAAGTTGCCTTTGTTTGCAAGAGAGGCATTGTAAATCGTGACATTTATCTGAAATCAAAATGCGTGCGTTATAACGGCTGAGTCTATTTTTAGCTGCGTTACTTCGTTGAATTGGCTTAGCTAATGTTTGTAAGATGGAAAAATAAATTGTTTGTTTATCATAACTTATGAGACATTTTTTGACTCCTAGGAGAAAAATTACGGAGATTCTTCGTCATTATTTCTGGCATTTTAGGTTTTAGCCCTCGCACATCGTGAATACTCTTCGTAAATGCAAAGTAATGACACTGTCCCGCCGAAATGGCAAAATGTCGCTTAACGTATTTCCACCTTATATCGCCAAATGGCACAAAATATACAACTTGGTTGGATAAAATATCCCATAGTACAAAACAAAAGAAGTAGTTTAGAGATAATGCGCAGGATTGGAAGGATTGAAGTGGATTACAGTTTAGGGGTCTTTCTGCATGTACCGGTACCCATGAACCACTCATTATCTTCTATTGTTGTGAGGTATTGTATTTTTGGTCTTGTTTTGCATTTGTATTATTGTCGTTCTTTGTTCCTTTTGTTTATTTTGTTTATTTTCAGTCTATTTTGAGCCGCTTTACTTAGTTGCATTTGCTTAGCTAATGTTTGTAAGATGGAAAATAAATTGCTTGTTTGTCATAACTTCTGAGATGTTTGTTGGCGACACGGAGAAAAATTACGAAGCCTCTTCGTCAATACTTTTCGTACATGCATAATAATGACACTGTCCCGCCGAAATGGCAAAATGTCGCTTAACTTATTTCCACGTTATATCGCCAAATGGCACAAAATATACAACTTAGTGGGATAAAAAGATTCTATAGTAAAAACAAAAGTAGTAGTTTAGAGATAAAGCGCAGGATTGCAAGGATTGAAGTGGATTACAGTTTAGCTTTATATCAAGGTTGCCTTTGTTTGCAGGAGAGGCATTGTCAATCGTGACATTGACCTGAAATCAAAATGTGTGCGTTATAACTGCTCAGTCTATTTTTAGCTGCTTTCCTTCCTTGAATTTGCTTAGCTAATGTTTGTAAGATGGAAAAATAAATTGTTTGTTTATCATAACTTATGAGACATTTGTTGGCTCCTAGGAGAAAAATTACGGAGCTTCTTCGTCATTATTTCGGGCATTTTCGGTTTTAGCCGTCGCACGTCGTGAATAATCTTCGTAAATGCATACTGATGAGACTGTCCTACCGAAATGGCAAAATGTCGTTAAGCTTATTCCCACGTTATAACGCTACATGGCAGAAAATATACAACTTAGTAGGATAAAAAGATCCTATACTACAAAATAAAAGTAGTAGTTTGGAAATAAAGCGCAGGATTGCAAGGATTGAAGTGGATTACAGTTTAGCTTGATATCAAAGTGTCCTTTGTTTGCTGGAGAGGCAGTGTCAATCTTGACATTTATCTGAAATCAAAATGTGTGCGTTATAACGGCTAAGTCTATTTTTAGATTCTTTACTTCGTTGTATTTGCTTAGCTAATGTTTGTAAGATGGAAAAATAAATTGTTTGTTTATCATAACTTATGAGACATTTGTTGGCTCAAAGGAGAAAAATTACGGAGCCTCTTCGTCAATATTTCGGGCATTTTCGGTTTTAGCCCTTGCACATCCTTAATACTCTTCGTAAATGCATAGTAATGACACTGTCCCGCCGAAATGGCAAAATGTCGCTTAACTAATTTCCACGTTATATCGCCAAATGGCACAAAATATACAACTTAGTAGGATAAAAAGATCCTATAGTACAAAATAAAATCAAAGTTGCCTTTGTTTGCAAGAGAGGCATTGTGAATCGTGACATTTATCTGAAATCAAAATGCGTGCGTTATAACGGCTGAGTCTATTTTTAGCTGCGTTATTTCGTTGAATTGGCTTAGCTAATGTTTGTAAGATAGAAAAACAAATTGTTTGTTTATCATAACTTATGAGACATTTTTTGACTCCTAGGAGAAAAATTACGGAGATTCTTCGTCATTATTTCTGGCATTTTAGGTTTTAGCCCTCGCACATCGCGAATACTCTTCGTAAATGCATAGTAATGACACTGTCCCGCCGAAATGGCAAAATGTCGCTTAACTTATTTCCACCTTATATCGCCAAATGGCACAAAATATACAACTTGGTTGGATAAAATATCCCATAGTACAAAACAAAAGAAGTAGTTTAGAGATAATGCGCAGGATTGCAAGGATTGAAGTAGATTACAGTTTAGGGGTCTTTCTGCATGTACCGGTACCCATGAACCACTCATTATCTTCTATTGTTTGTGAGATATTGTATTTTTGGTCTTGTTTTGCATTTGTATTATAGTCGTTCTTTGTTCCTTTTGTTCCTTTTGTTTATTTTCAGTCTATTTTGAGCCGCTTTAATTACTTGCATTTGCTTAGCTAATGTTTGTAAGATGGAAAAATAAATTGTTTGTTTGTCATAACTTCTGAGATGTTTGTTGGCTCCACGGAGAAAAATTACGGAGCCTCTTCGTCAATACTTTTCGTAAATGCATAATAATGACACTGTCCCGCCGAAATGGCAAAATGTCGCTTAACTTATTTCCACGTTATATCGCCAAATGGCACAAAATATGCAACTTAGTTGGATAAAAAGATTCTATAGTACAAAACAAAAGTAGTAGTTTAGAGATAAAGCGCAGGATTACAAGGATTGAAGTGGATTACAGTTTAGCTTTATATCAAAGTTGCCTTTGTTTGCAGGAGAGGCATTGTCAATCGTGACATTGACCTGAAATCAAAATGCGTGCGTTATAACTGCTCAGTCTATTTTTAGCTGCTTTACTTCGTTGAATTTGCTTAGCTAATGTTTGTAAGATGGAAAAATAAATTGTTTGTTTATCATAACTTATGAGACATTTGTTGGCTCCTAAAAGAACAATTGCGGAGCTTCTTCGTCATTATTTGGGGCATTTTCGGTTTTAGCCGTCGCACGTCGTGAATAATCTTCGT
The DNA here is from genome assembly GCA_022457155.1 of Cladopsammia gracilis. NCBI lineage: Eukaryota > Metazoa > Cnidaria > Anthozoa > Scleractinia > Dendrophylliidae > Cladopsammia > Cladopsammia gracilis. Next base: position 126,482 of record JAJGOT010000851.1, on the reverse strand, counting down.
AAATGCATACTGATGAGACTGTCCCACCGAAATGGCAAAATGTCGCTAAGCTTATTCCCACGTTATAACGCTACATGGCAGAAAATATACAACTTAGTAGGATAAAAAGATCCTATACTACAAAATAAAAGTAGTAGTTTGGAAATAAAGCGCAGGATTGCAAGGATTGAAGTGGATTACAGTTTAGCTTGATATCAAAGTGTCCCTTGTTTGCTGGAGAGGCAGTGTCAATCTTGACATTTATCTGAAATCAAAATGCGTGCGTTATAACGGCTAAGTCTATTTTTAGATGCTTTACTTCGTTGTATTTGCTTAGCTAATGTTTGTAAGATGGAAAAATAAATTGTTTGTTTATCATAACTTATGAGACATTTGTTGGCTCGTAGGAGAAAAATTACGGAGCCTCTTCGTCACTATTTCGGGCATTTTCGGTTTAAGCCCTTGCACATCCTTAGTACTCTTCGTAAATGCATAGTAATGACACTGTCCCGCCGAAATGGCAAAATGTCGCTTCACTAATTTTCACGTTATATCGCCAAATGGCACAAAATATACAACTTAGTGGGATAAAAAGATTCTATAGTACAAAAAAAAGTAGTAGTTTAGAGATAAAGCGCAGGATTGCAAGGATTGAAGTGGATTACAGTTTAGCTTTATATCAAAGTTGCCTTTGTTTGCAGGAGAGGCATTGTCAATCGTGACATTGACCTGAAATCAAAATGCGTGCGTTATAACTGCTCAGTCTATTTTTAGCTGCTTTACTTCGTTGAATTTGCTTAGCTAATGTTTGTAAGATGGAAAAATAAATTGTTTGTTTATCATAACTTATGAGACATTTGTTGGCTCCAAGGAGAAAAATTACGGAGCCTCTTCGTCAATATTTCGGGCATTTTCGGTTTTAGCCCTCGCACATCCTTAATACTCTTCGTAAATGCATAGTAATGACACTGTCCCGCCGAAATGGCAAAATGTCGCTTAACTAATTTTCTCGTTATATCGCCAAATGGCACAAAATATACAACTTAGTAGGATAAAAAGATCCTATAGTACAAAATAAAATCAGTTGCCTTTGTTTGCAAGAGAGGCATTGTCAATCGAGACATTTATCTGAAATCAAAATGCGTGCGTTATAACGGCTGAGTCTATTTTTAGCTGCTTTATTTCGTTGAATTTGCTTAGGTAATGTTTGTAAGATGGAAAAATAAATTGTTTGTTTATCATAACTTATGAGACATTTTTTGACTCCTAGGAGAAAAAGTACGGAGATTCTTCGTCATTATTTCTGGCATTTTAGATTTTAGCCCTCGCACATCGTGAGTACTCTTCGTAAATGCATAGTAATGACACTGTCCCGCCGAAATGGCAAAATGTCGCTTAACTTATTTCCGCCTTATTTTGCCAAATGGCACAAAATATACAACTTGGTTGGATAAAATATCCCATAGAACAAAACAAAAGAAGCAGTTTAGAGATAATGCGCAGGATTGCAAGGATTGAAGTGGATTACAGTTTAGGGGTCTCTCTGTATGTACCGGTACCTATGAACCACTCATTATTTTCTATTGTTTGTGAGGTATTGTATTTTTGGTCTTGTTTTGCATTTGTATTATTAACGTTAGTAGTTAGGAAAATACATTCTCTAGGGCACCTCCCAAAGTACTTTTTCCACATATTTTTATAATAATTCCCGATATCCATTTTTTTAAAAATTACCAAAGTATATTTTCCTATCATTTTCTTGCGAATCCCTGTCATAGCTTTTTGATTTTAAAGGGAAATCAAGACCTAATAAATTACTGTAATTTTTTGTATTATTGGCATATTTCTAATGGAAAAAAAAGTTTTTTTAAAGGGAAATAATTAAAATTTATACGGTAACTCTTGTTTATATCGTTGTTTTTCTATTTATTTAAGAGAATCAAAAAAAAATTCTAATAAAATATTCTTAAATAAACGGCTTTACTTAATACTTAAAATTTATTTCCGTATAAAATATAATTAATATCCTTATTGTGTTTAGTCTATAAATCAAACGGGAATAAAGGTTTTTTAAATTGAAGAAATAAAAGAAAACGAAGTAAACGAAGAAATTGAAAAAATTCAATAACTTAAAAAAAATTACAGAAAATATAATAAATTCTTGAATTGCTTTAAATTTCAAAAAGGTATGAGCTCGCTCGCCCTTCGGGCTCGCTCGCGGGATTCGCAAGAAAATGATAGGAAAATATACTTTGGTAATTTTTAAAAAAATGGATATCGGGAATTATTATAAAAATATGTGGAAAAAGTACTTTGGGAAGTTCCCTAGAGAATGTATTTTCCTAACTACTAAATGGGGCTTTTGGATATTAGGTTTTTAGGTGATTTAAGTTGAAGGTAGAAAATAAAAAAAACAATTTTTAAAATAATAAAGGTTTAAAGAAATGAAATATTAATATGTATAAGATTATGAACGCAAAGCCAAACACAAACCAAATTATAAAGAAAAACCAGAATCCTAAAAAAATGGATTCAAGGGATATTCTACAAGAAAGATTTCATGTTATTGACTTCTTGTTTGTAGAAGTTTTGGAAAAATTAAAAAAATCTCTAAATTTAGAAAATAAAAAAGAAAGGAAAACAGCAAAAAAAGAATTGAAAGAAATTATTATAAATATAAATTATAAATTGGATCATATTCCAGTTTTGAATTTATATTATAATATGCTTGAAAATATGGAAGATTATGTAACTTTTGTATTATTTCATCATTCAGGTGAATTATTCAAATATTTTATAAATAATGGAGAAGGAACTATGATACTTTTTGAAAATTCAAATGGATATCCAACTTGTAATGAGAAAAAAATTGTTAAGAAATTATTAAATAAATTTCATAAAAAGATTGTGATAAAAAGTGAAGATCAAGATGAAAATAGAGACCACGATGAAGATTATGGAAATTATTATCTTGATACAGAAGAAGTATTTGATTATATTTATGGATAAATTTTAGCCCCAAAATGGGGCTTTTTTTTATGCTGAAATTTATAACTATTTTTTAGTTGAAGCGGAAAAAAAAAATAAAATAAAGTTAAAAAAATATTTATATATAATAAAAAAGGATGTCTTCATCTGATTTAAATAACTTATCATATGATGAACTTATGAAAATAGCAAAAAAGGAAACTAAAGAAAATAGAAAAATTAAAGAAGAACGAAAGAAACAAAAATTGATTGAATATATTAAAAATAAAAAGGAAGAAAATGATAAATTAAAAAAGAAACCAATAAAACTTAAACCTAAATCTAAACCTAAACCAAAGAAAATTAAAACATTTGATGATTATTTTCTTGAATGTATAAAAAATAAAAAGATTCCAAAAGATACTCCAAAATATTTAAAGAAAGCACTTAAAAGAGCAATGAAAGAATACCACGTTGGAATTAAATTTGTAAAATCTGCTCTTGATAATTTTGCTGAAAAATATGTAATTGAAGGAAAACCAAAAATCTTTCCTAAAGATTATTTTAAAGAAAAAGCTTCACAATTAAAAGAATTTCTTAAAAATCATAGAAATATTAAAGTTAGATTTATATTAGTTTGTTTAATGGAAAGAATGGAGCATGAAGATAAAATTAAAGATAAAGCTTATTTTCATTCTGAAACACATATTAATCTTGAAGGTATAGATGCTAAAGAGATTTTAACTAAAATAATTCTAGAAATTCTTAGTAAAATTTTAATTTATCAAAGAAATGGTTCAGGTTGGTATTTTAAAGAGATTTTATCATTAGAAATTCATACTATAAAATATAAACCTTTGAAAGGGTCTTCATATATTAAACTTCCTGGTTTTATTTCAAGTAAAAAAGCTATAATAAATTTAGAAAATAAAAAAGATAATAAATGTTTCATGTGGTGTATTTTAAGATATTTACATCCACATGAAAAAGATCCTCAAAGAATTTCAAATTTAAAACAATATGAAAATGATCTTAATTTTAAAGGTATTAATTTTCCAGTAAAATTAACAGATATAAAAAAGTTTGAAAATCAAAATAATATTCCAGGAATTAATGTTTTTTCAATTAATGAAGATAATAAATTTTATCCTTTAAGAATTAATGACAAAGATTGTAATAATACAATAGATTTATTTCTTTATGAAGACACCGGAAAAACACATTATACACTTATTAAAAATTTTTCAAGATTAATCAATACACAAATAAGTAAAGATACAAGAAAAAAATATTTTTGTAAAAAATGTTTAACTCATTTTACAAAAGAGGATCTCCTAAAGAAACACATTATATTTTGTACTAATAATGCAACAGCTGCAGTAAAAATGCCTCCTAAAAACTCATTTTTATCTTTTAAAAATTTTAATAAAAAATTACCTTTACCATTTGTTATTTATGCTGATTTTGAATGTTTTACAAAACCAATGAATAATTGTGAACCGGATCCAAATTATTCTTATTCAATGGAATATCAAAAACATGAACCTTGTGGATTTTGTATTTATATTAAATCTTTTGATTTTGATGATAGAGTTGATAGAATATTTAAAATTAATCCAATTATTTATACAAAGAAAAAAGAAGATGAAAATATTGCATTAGTTTTTGTAAAAGAATTAAAAAAAATTGTAAAACAAATTAATTTTAGTTTTTATAATTTCCCACAAATGATGATATTTACAGATTCTGATAAAATAGAGTTTAATAATTCAACAATTTGTCATATTTGTGAAAAACCTTTTATTGAAGGAGAAACTAAGAATAAAAAAGTTAGAGATCATTGTCATTTTACTGGTAAGTTTAGAGGAGCTGCTCATAATAATTGTAATATTTTTTGTAAAAAACCTAGAGTACTTCCTGTAATATTTCATAATCTTCAAGGTTATGATTCACATCTTTTTATTAAAGAATTAGCAAAAATGAAAGGAGATTTAACTTTTATTCCTAAAACAGAAGAGAAATATATATCATTTTCTAAGAAAATTAAAGTCGCTGAATATATGAAAAAAGATGAAAAAGTTAAAATTAATTTTGAATTACGTTTTATTGATTCATTTAAATTTTTATTAACTTCTTTATCAAATCTTGTTAATAATTTGAACCATGATGATTTTTACTCAATAAAAAAATATTATAAAAATAATGTAGAATTATTAACAAGAAAAGGTGTATATCCTTATGATTATGTAAATTCTCTAGAAAAATTTAAAGAAACTAAATTACCACTAAAAGAAGACTTCTATTCACAATTATACAATGAAGGCATATCTGATGAAGACTATTCCCATGCAAAAAAAGTTTGGTCACAATTTAATTGTAAAACTATTAAAGATTATCATGATTTATATCTTAAAACAGATGTATTACTTTTAGCTGATGTGTTTGAAAACTTTCGTAAAACTTGTTTGAAGTATTATAATTTAGATCCAGCTCATTATTATACATCACCTGGATTAGCTTGGGATGCATGTCTTAAAGAAACAGAACAAAGACTTGAATTATTACATGATTATGATATGTTAATGATGTTTGATCAAGGAATTAGAGGTGGTATAACTCATATATCAAAAAGATATTCAGAAGCAAACAATAAATATATGAAAAAATATAATCCAAATGAAGAATCAAAATTTATTACATATCTTGATGCTAATAATCTTTATGGTTGGTCAATGATACAAAAACTTCCAACTCATGGTTTTAAATGGATGAAAGATCTTACAGTAGAAAATGTAATAAAAATATTAGAAAAGAAAATTACAAATATTGGTTATATTTTTGAAGTGGATCTTAAATATCCAAAAAAACTATGGAAAGAACATAATGATTATCCACTTGCTACAGAAAGATTAAAGTTTGGTTCGGTAGAGAAACTTGTTGGATCTTTTTACCGTAAAAAGAATTATATAATACATTATAGAAATCTTAGACAATGTTTAGAATTAGGACTTGAACTTGAAAAAGTACACAGAGGAATATCATTTTATCAATCTGAATGGATGAAACCTTATATTGAAAAAATACAGAATTAAGAAAACAATCTAAAAACTCTTTTGAAAAAGATTTTTTTAAATTAATGAATAATTCTGTATTTGGTAAAACAATTGAAAATATAAGAAAAAGACAAAATATACAATTAGTAAATAATAAGAAAAAGGCTATTAATTTGTCATCAAAACCTAATTTTGATCGATTAACAATATTTGATCAAAAATTAATTGCAGTTCATTTGAAAAAGACAGAAATATATTTCAATAAACCGATTTATGTGGGTCAAGCTGTTCTTGATTTGTCAAAATTTCATATGTATGATTTTCATTATAATTATATTAGAGAGAAGTATTCCAATAAAGCTGAATTATTATTCACAGATACAGATTCATTAATGTATGAAATTCATACAGATGATTTTTATTATGATATAAGAAAAGACATCAAAAAAAAATTTGATACAAGTGATTATCCAGAAAATCATAAATCTGGAATAAAAACTGGAATTAATAAGAAAGTAATAGGAATGTTTAAAGATGAAGCTTGTGGAAAACAAATTACACATTTTGTTGGTCTAAGACCTAAGCTTTATTCTTTTAAAGTTGAAGACATTGAAGTAAAGAAATGTAAAGGAATTAAGAAAAATGTTATTAAAAGGGAAATAACATTTGAAGATTTCAAGAAATGTTTATTCTCAGAAAAAGAAGAAATGAGAACAATGAATATAATCAGAAGTAAAGAACATAAAATTTACTCGATGAAAATGAATAAAGTAGCATTATCTGCAAATGATGATAAAAGACTGATTTGTAAAAATAAAATTAATACTTTAGCTTTAAGAAAATAAAAAAAAATATAAAATAAAATGATTAATTTCACAAAAAAAGATATTTTATTAATATATTTAAGAAGACTTTTTTTAATAGAAGATTTTGATGAAGAAATTAGATATAAAAGGTATAAGAGAGAAAGATTTTATAAAAATTTAAAAAAAAAAATAAAAGATTAAAAATGTATACAGAAGAAGAGATTAAATTATATTCTTCCATATTAAAATCTTATGAAAAAAGTAAAATCAAAAAAAAGAAAAAAAGAAATAAACCAATATATCAAAAATGCAAACATGAGAATAAAGAAATTATTGATTATGCTGAAGTTTGTTGTGATTGTGGTCTTCAAATTCAAAGAATATTAAATTATGATGTTAATATATCTGATTGGGAAAGATGTTATAGAAAAAAATCAGTATACCAAAGAAAGTATTATTTTAAGAAAAAGATCAATGAAATACAAAAAACTTTTGATATAAAAAATGATGATATTTCTAAGATTAATGAAATACTTTATAAAATTGATAATGTAAATTTAATTAAGAAAGTAAATACACAGTTTGAAAGAAAGAGAATCATTAATTTAATTTTTATTATAAAAAAGATTTTAATTATTATAGGTTATAGAAATATTGATGATTTATTACCACTCAAACTTTCAGAAAAAACAAAAGCTTTTTATGAAGAATGGTGGGAATTAGTTAAAAAAGAAATTTATAATTTAAAAAAATATATATTTATATATAAATAATAAAATGCAACTTACCAATTACGAAAACATTTCTAAAGAAAATCTTATTTTTAACGAAGCCAAACAATATAAAGTCAAGAATTCTAAAATGAAATATCATCGTATGAAAATTGAAACAATTTATCCTGATGGTTCTAAAGGTCCTCTTATAATTGAAACACCTTTACTTTTCAGTTTTGGTGTATCTGAAAGAAAGAATCAAGAATCACAAGAATTAGTTGGATATACTATTCCTATTTGTTTATGGGAAAAAGAAAAAGAACCAACAAAAGAAGAAAAAAAGTTTTTTAAAACGTTAAAAAATATTCAACAACTTTGTTATAATCATCTTGAAGATACAATTGGTGTTGAAGAATCACAAAATTTATCGCAAATATTATATTATAAAAAGAAAGAAATTATTGATAAAAAAGGAAGACCTAAAACAGTAAATGATGAAAGTGTTTCACCAGTTTTGTATGCAAAACTTATATATTCAGAAAAATCTAATAAAATTCTATCTTTGTTTAAAACAAAAGGTCAAAAGAGTGTTGATCCATTTGATTACCTCAATCAATATTGTAAAGTAAAATTAGCATTAACATGGAACAGGGCACAATGCGGTATCCAAAGAACAAACAGAACCGCAGGAATGCCCGCAGCTGTGACCTGTAGGTTGATTTTGTAGTGTCAGCGAATGCTTTCGTCCTGAAGTGTTGACGTTCAGCGTCTAGCGCCTGTTCTTGAGAGCGGTTTGGATCTGTATTGGGAGAGAAGAGAGAGATACTGGTGACAAATTCGGGCCGTAAGTGTCGCAAAGGAGTGCGTTTGAGTTAAGTAGAGAAAGAAAGTGGTCGGTACTCAGGCAATTGTGCAAGCGTGAGAGCGTGTCGGCCACAACGTTGGTTTTTGTTGAAATGTAGCGTGATGTTAATCGGAAGTTATTGACAGCCGAGAGCCAAAATATCTCACGCAACCAGGACATAACGTGAGGAGATCTGCAAGTGCCTTTATTGAGCCATGATTTCGTGACGTTATTGTCAGTATAATTAACAATCCATCTATTCGCCAGTTGTGGTCCCCAGCGCCTGAGTCCCAGAAGGACTGTAAAAAGTTCTAGTTCGTTTATGTGTGAGTTCTGCAGTTCCGGATAGTCTGATTTCCAGTTGACATAAAACCAGTCGTCCCGAAAATGGGCACCACCGCCTACGAGGCTGGCATCAGTTGAAAACTCCATAGTGGTTGTTGGTTCAGGCGCAACGAAATAGGTTGTGCCATTAAAGTGTTCCATGAAATTAATCCACCACAAGATATCGTTTCGCATAGTTTCTGTCATACGTTTCCGGTGATAAGGGCGCTTCAAAGTGCTTATCGCATCAATGATTCTCCGCAGGAATGTCCGCCCTCCATACACGACACGCGCTGCAAAGTTTAGTTTTCCCGCTAGTGATTGAAGTTCTCGCTTGGTAAATTTTGTTTTAGTAATCGCTTGGTTAAGAAGTAACTTAATTTCTCGCAATTTGCGATCGGGCAGACTGAGTTGCCTACGCATACTATCAATTTCTATTCCGAGATAAACAAGCCGCTGGCAGGGGTGTGTGACTTTGTTCCAGTTTATAGACAGCCCTAAGCATTCGAGTAAGTTTACGAGTTCCCAGAAGGCCGTCCAACATTCGTGTTTGGTATCGCTAATAATAAGAAAGTCGTCTAAGTAAGCTACGACAAAGAAGCCTCTCCGTTTCATCATTCGTGTGATTGATTGAGTAATGCGGTGAAAAATTTCAGGACTCCGTTTTGCGCCAAACGGAAGTTTTGTGTCATAAAGATACGTGAATGTATGTTCGTTTGTAAATGTCCACTTCAGTCCGGTTGCTCTGTAATTGGAAGGGTGAATGGGAACATGCCGGTACGCACTCTTGAGGTCGATTTTGGCCATGTAGGCTCCTGGCTTAATGTGTGCAGTTACTTTATCTACCGTTTCGTATGAATAGTGTTCGCAAGAAGCATATGAGTTCAGGCTGGTTGAGTTTGGTCGGCTACAGTCGTGTATTAGGCGAATATCAGAGGAGTCCGGTTTCGGGATGGCCCCAAGGGCACTCACAATGGTTGGTTTTTCTGTTGTCATAACGTAGTTGCCGTTTTGTAGTTCGGTCAGTATTTGCTTTTCTACCTGATCTCGTACTGCCGGGTTCGTAGCAGAGCGATAGTTATCGACATTAGTTTCTTCCAAGTGTATATTGTCTGGGATAATCTTGAAGCCCGTTCTAATTCCGTCCATTAGAAAGTCTCTGTCGTTGTCCAGTGCTAATTCATAATTCCAACAGTCAATGTTTAACGGAGAGGGGTGAAGGTCTGTGTTTATTTGTCAAACCCGATCAGCCCGCAAGTGTGTTTGGATCGCGCTGTAATTGTGGGTAAACTCTGGGTGCATTTTTCCACATCCTGGTGCGATGCAAACATGTTGAAATTTACATCGAGGCCAGTGGCACCCAGTTGGAGAGTTGTACAGCCGACAAACTGGTGTTTCTGCTGGTTGTCTAGAAGTGTTGCCGCCCCTTCCAATATCTCCGGTGCGCTTGGTTGTAGGTAGTGGCATTTGTCGTTTCTTTAAAAATCTCGTGTGTAAATGCTGGGAGTCGCTGCCCCAGCGAAACTGATGGCGGTGTTGAAGCTTTCGGTACTCGTTATCGTACAGTATCACTGATTGCCACGTGTGATCCTCGATCAGCTCTGCAATCTTCACCATATAAGCGAGGTAGTCCTGTACGGCCGAAGTTTCCATATTTTGGCTTAGTAGCACATTTAAGATTTTAACACTGGCTCCCATCCACTGTGAAAGGGAAATGGATTCCAGTGATGGCGATTTTTTCTTGTACGCTCGCACAATTACCTGAGCCCCGCCGCTGGAGCCTATCTCGTGTTCCTCTGGCTCAGTGACGCCTGCGTATACATCAATGAATTCAGGGATTAGGAGTGGTTTATCATCCTTTTTACCTGAAGTTGGTTTTCCAAGGTAGACGTGGGGGTTGAGATCTATTCTAGTAGAATCCATGGCCTGCCCAGGTGACATACTCGTGTTGGGTGGGAGTTCGTCGAGCCCTCCACAGGCCAGAAGGGCGTCAAGTCCCCCGCCATCATCCAGTTTTTTGAGCAGCTCATCTAGGCCCTGGTTCTTCGCGAGACTGGTGGTGGTTACAGGCGCGGTGGAGCCGCCATTGCTAAGTGGTTTTCCTTTCGCTTGTAATGCCGTCACTGCCTTAACCAAGAGTTTTGTTTGCCCTTTTGTAAGGCCCAACTCGTCAATGTCGCTTTTGTCTAGTAAGGAGAGCGCTTCGGAGACGTTAAGGTCCTGCTCTTTCAAAGTGTCTGCCGTTTTCGTTGTTAAACCATTATCTTCGCACCACTTCGCAAATTCAAATTCGTCTGCCATCGTTTACAGTCAGTTAACAGAAAATACAGTAAACCTGCTGCTATGCTCTCGCTCGCTAAATGACAAGAATGTTGAGAATATCTAAAATCTACACAACTATAAATTCCGTGTGACGTCAATCCGACCGCAATGCCGGCCTCGGATTTTAAACTACGATAAAGAGATATTTATCTTACACATAAAAGTTCATGAAGTTTATGTTAGACCATTAAAACTAAGAGAATCATTATTGATGATAAAGGAATTTGATGAAGAATCTGATGAAGAACCTGAAGATTCAGATGTAAAAATATTAGGAAGTAATATTATAGATTTGTTGGATTAAAGTATTAGCCTCAAATGAGGCTTTTTTTTATGTCGCTTGAAATAATTTTTTAATACTACAATAGTATTAAAAATCTTTTAAATCACTCAAAGGAATCCACGAATTAAACTTGTCAGGATATCCACTCCATTTAACTAAAGCTAACTTTTTCTTAGTGTCTCGTTTCAATACTTTCTCAATTCTATATATTTCTTGTTTTGTTTTTTGTAATTCTTTTTCATAAAAAGATCCTTTTACTTCTTCACCCATTAAATCAACAATTTTATAGGTGATAGGTTTTGTATTTAATATTTCATTAACCACAAATATTTCCTCTGTCCAGTTTGGAGTATATCCTTTATCAAATACAGGTCTCTTATATTTTGATATACGAACGAAATCTCCAACCTTAAATTTTATTTTTCCAGGTTTCAAATAAATTAAATCTGAATATAAATTAGCATAAACTTTTTCTTCGTTTTCTTTTTTACTAGCTTGAATTGGAGTCATTTTAATACTAGAATGTCTTGTTTTATTATAATCATTAACTAATTTATCAAGGATGTCCCAATAAACAGTATTGTTATTTACACTAAACATCTTAAACATTCTGGTTTTCATTGTTTTATTCCATCTCTCAACAATGCTTGATTTCTCTTCATTCTCTGTATGATATAATTTGATTTTATTCTTTTCAAGGAGGTCCTTAAAATGTTTACTGATAAATTCAGAACCTTTATCTGTCCAAAGCATTTTTGGTTTACGTTTACTTTTTTTAAATATATCATCAAATGCTTTACTAACACTTTCAGTCTTTTTGTTTTTCAATGGTTCAATCCATCCATATTTACTAAAAATATCTATTACCATCAGTAAATAATTTATTCCTTTATTCCATTTACTAAACTTTTGCATTTCAACCAAATCTGCAGCCCAGATTTCATCAATCCCATTTGATATTACAGTTCTCTTTGAAAAATTTCTAGTGATTGGTTTATGTAATTCATCGGCTAATTGTTGAGTCCAATCACTATTATTACTCAACGCCGCTTTACGTTTTTTGTTTTCTTTGGTAAACCCAAACCAAGTTTTTGTTTAGCATTTATAATAAATCTCGCTGTTTGTCCCCATTTCGGTATTTCACCGTATGGAATCTGATCTAAAGATTTAACCATTTGCCTATCACATTCATTCTTATTTTTTCCCATATCATAACATATATCATGATAAGCAGCAATTTCATCTACTTTATTATATGGTTTAACCATCCATTCTAATACTTCACCTGTTTCAGGATCATATCTTAATTGTTCATTCAAAGGGTTATACGGTCCCATGTACTTGTATTCTCCAGGAGTCCAACCACCTTTTGGTTTTGGCAATTTTCCAATGAGGCTATGAATATCTACACTACCTCCTTGAAAGTCTAAATCTTTTCTATTTGTTTTATATTTTAATTTTGGTCTTATTTTAGTACTTAGTTGATCCATCATATCTGAAGTTGTTTTTTGTAAAAATGGTTTTGCGTGGTCTAAAGCATAATCTAATGCTTTTTTTTGCATGTTTTTATTTCTCATTAATTCACTTGCTCCATATCGCCCCATTTCAACTGTTTTTTTACCTAACCAAGGTAAAGCATGAGTTAAACCTGTTAATGCTAATTCACCAAAGCCTTCTCCTTCTGATGTTTTGAGAGGAGATGTTTGTGAAGAAGAAGGCTTTATTAGTTTCCCTGTTTCTTAACAAAACGCGTTTTTTTTATTCCACAAGAAGCACATTTACAGAAAAACATTAATCTTCCATTTTTTGTTGTTTTATATCCACTAGGTTCTACACAATCAGTTTGTTTTTTTTCTTTCACACAATAAGATTTCATTTTATTATTAAGATTATATAAATATAAAATAAAAAAATGGAAGAAAGTAGTAGAACTGTATTTATAGAGAATGAAATAAAAAACTTGAATGAAATGATAGAATGCATATTTGATAATATTGTTTATACTAATTTTAATGAAGATAAAAGATTATTAAAGATAATTACTTTAGTTTTGAATATAAAGAGAAAACTTAGAAAATTAAAAGGATTGATAAAAATAAAGTATTATTGATTTTTTTATAACAATGATTGTTATAAAAAAAAAGATTTATTCAAAGTATTTTTTAATAAATCTTTCATTAAACATAGTATCACTTAAACTGAATGGTTTTAATATATCATAAAAATCTTTTTTCATTGACCATTGATGAAGAAAATAAAGACAATAATAACCACAAAGAACACTTTTAATATTTTGATATTGACTTGAGTTGTAAATTATTGGTTTACCATTACTTTTAAATTCTTCAGGATAACCCATTCCAAAACTATCAAAATACCATATAAATTTATTATCATGACTTTTCACACAACAAACCCAATGAGTTCCAACGTTTTCATATGAATCAAGATTTATTATACATGGACTATGATTAATAGACATTTTTTCATCTCTTGAAAATATACCTTTGAAATTTGGAATTTTAAAGTATTTTATCCATTTCATTAAATCAATATTACTTAATGGTTTGTTTATGAATTTTGGTTTTATAATATTGTTCCGAGAATTGGAATGCTGTTGAATGGACTGTCCTTCCCTAATAAAAGACCTTTTCCTTTTTTCGTAGTTTTTTTTGACTTTTTTTTTCCCATACCAATAGTATTTTTTCCCCATTGACCTATAAAAGGTGGAGGAGGCTCATACATTCCTATTCTTGGTGCTCCTTTTCCTTTTGGTCTACCTACTCTTGGTGCTCCTTTTCCAGTAATTTTTTTAAAAGCCTCAATAGCAAGAGGTATACCAATACTAGTTAGTAATGTACCTAATAATCCACCAGATTGTTTTTTAGTTGGTTTTATCACTAATTTACCTCCAGATTGAAGAGCGTTTAATATGTCTTGTTTTTGTTTATTTGTAAGTAGATTTTTATTTTCAATGAGTTTTTTTATTTTATCTTGTGGTATTAAAAAACCACCTATTTGACCATTACCACTTATCTTTTTAACAATTTGACTTGCTCCTTCACTTGCTAAACCAGCAAGAGCTGATAATCCAAGTGTTTTAGCTAAAGTTGGTGCAAAAGTACGAGCTAATGGAATAATACTACTAAATAAACTTCCTCCCTGTCTCATTACTTTTCTAACTTGTGTTTTTGATATCTTGATGTCTGTTCCTTTTCCTAATGATTTAGCCTTTTTAATTTTGTTAATTTGATTAGTTGTTAATAGTAATTCATCATTTCCACTTGTTTGATTATTTTTCAATCTAAATGTTAAAGGAGTGTTTGTTTTATATGCTTTTGCAAGTTTCTTTTTTTGATTATCAGATAAATTTATTTTGTATGGATGATAAGTTGTCATTTGATTTTTATTATTAGATTATATAAATTTTTTACATTTTATACAATTACTAATTCATTTCCAATTTTATCAATTTTCACCATTTCTTCATATAAAACTATAGCATGAACATTAAAGTCAGCAGTTGCATTTCTGCTTAATGTATATCTGAATATTAATTGTTTAGGATCTCTAGTGATTTTTTCTGCTTGATATGTAAGATCAAAATATATCAATCCATATAGAGAATTATAATTAGCTAAATTAAGTTGTGTTCCTGTATTATAATCATTTTTCCTCATTGCGTATGACATGACATCATTGAATATTCTTACTTTACTTTCACTATCATATTCTATTTCTGGATAAAATACTCCATTTCCATATTCCAATCTACAGTTTTGTAAGTGAGAATTAGCATCAGCTGCATTCAATTTGTAAGTATTCATAAGATAAGGATTATCTTCAGCTTGATCATCATTAGGTGGATTTGTTCTTTTCAAGTAAACAAAAATATGTTTAATATTATCAATACTGCTTGATATTTGAAAAAATCCTGATGATCGTGTAGGAGCTGATGATTCATACATTTCCCTTAAATATTTCCATTTTGTTTCTTTCATGAATGAAGTAACAAATTTAGATGCTAAAGAGTCTTTTGGTGTTAATTTTGGTACCCAAAGTAAAAATTTTTTAACAACAACTCTTCCAGCAGCAACACCATTATCCATATGAATTAATTCACTGTCATTTTGAAGCTCAATGTTGAATTGTAATTGCATAGGTACAAGCATCTTATCTTCAAGTTCTTCAAAGAAAGAGTATCTATTTAATGGTATAATAGTATTAATATTTTTAGAGCCTCCACCACCATTGTTTTGAACTGCTTGAGACTGTATTCGTCTCGCTTCAAACCCTGAATTAGTATTAGCTGTTGTATTATCACTATCCAAATACCAGAAACTGTTTTTAGCTACGGATCTGCTATAATCATCAGAATATTCTAACAAATTTTTAACAAAAGTAACTTTATGTAAATTATTAGTATCATAAATTATTTTACCTGCAGATTTAAGCATGATATGATTAATTAAACTATGTGAACCATTTAAAACTGTAATTCTATCAGCTGCAGCATAACCAGCACCATCTGCTAATTTTTGGAGTTCAAAATCTACTTCAAAATATGCGTTATACCAATCGTAAAGTGCTGTTCTATCATTAATTGTGAATTTATAACCAGTTTTAACTTGATGTTGAGTATTAGCTGGAATTCTAATCACATCATCTAATTGAAATCTTATCATTTCATTTCTTTGTAAATATTCACTTGATCTGAAAGCCATATTTTATTTTATAAGATTATATAAAATTTATTTTTTTAATTTTAATCCATTACCAGATATTAATCTATTTAATATCATGTCAGTATTTTCTTCTTGTTTTAGGGGTGTTTTTGGTAATGTTTGTCTTGTTTTTTTAGGAGTGTTTATTCTCATGTTTCCTAATTTTTTCATTATTAAATCACCAGATTTTTCAGAAATCTTTTTACCTATTCTTTCTCCAGTATGAGAAATCCCTGCTTCTAATGCTTTTTTAGCTACAGGTTTAACAAATTTTTTGAAAACAGTTGACATAACACTTCTCATTGGTTTTAAAATATTATCAACAACCATACCATTACCTTTATGTTTATACATAAATTTACCCAATTTTGGATTATAAAAACGAGAAAATTCGTAAGATTTCATTTTTTTTATTATTAGATTTATATTATTTTTTTCAACAATAATGAAAAAGATGTATCCGCTCCATTGAGGTCAATTAATCTTCTTTTTCCATCTGTAATGTAAATTCTTATACTATTAATAGTATTTTTATTTACTGGATTATATGTAATTCTTTTTGGTTCAAGAGTAAAACTAAATGATGGTCTTAAAACAGAAGTGGAAAAACTATAAATAATATCACTATCTTGACCATCTACAAGTGAATCATTAATTAAATCACAATGTATATTTAAAATATCTGTATCTTGACTTAAATTTGGAACTCTAGGACCTACATTTATTTTATCTTTTATAATTTTCTTATCAAATCCTAGTAATTCATAAAAATTACTTTGTGTAAAATCCAGTTGATAATTTTCTTTCAATCTTATTGTTACTCTAAAAGTTGTTTCATTGAAAATAATACTGATTGGAAATACATCCTCTTTTCCAGATTCTTTTATAACAGTTTCTTGTTTAATATGTGTGTTAATGTCTTCATAATTCCAAACTCCACCTGGAAAACTGATATCATGAAATGTTCTACCATTATCAGAACTGTATTTGATTAATTGATTTTTATATCCAGCATTAATATTAAACCAAGTAAAACTCATATTAATAACTCGATTAAGACCAATAACATATTGTGAGTTGTTGTCTAAAACAATTGGTTTACTAAATTTTATTGTGAAATTTTCAGGTTTGTTACCGTTTTTTGTTTTAACAGAATATGATGATAATACTATTTCTCTATCCATTTTATAATAATAACATATTATTGTTTAAAATAATTTTTATAAATCTTTTCATGTTGAGATTTATTTATTACTTTTGTTTTCAAAAGGACGTCTAAAATTGCAATTCCAATGTTATACATTTCAATATTTGTATTACCAGCTATAATAGAACCTACAATTAATTCAAGTTTTTTAAGAAGTTCTTTAGGATCATTGTAAAATGTAACATTTCCACCTTTTTTTGTTTTAAGTCCTTTACCAGTTTTTTTTAATTCATCTCTTCTTAGACTAATAATATTACTTTCTAAATCTAATTTATCTCTTTCTTTTAAATTTTTAATTATTTCTTCTTGTATTTCAGGAGAAAATACTTTATCCATATTTTTTCTTAAAATTTTTATTTCTTCTTGTATTTCAGGAGAAATTTCTTTCTTCTTTAATTCTTGTAATTTATTAAATAATTCTTCTCCATTTTCAGAAGAATTTTCTTTCATTATTTTTTTTAAATCTTTTGTATTTTTAGCTTTTTTATTTCCAATGTCAATTACTACTTTATTCCAAGATTCAAGTAATTCTTCTTTTGATTTTTTGCCAATATTTTCTTCAGGAATAGGTAAACCATAACTTTTAAATACTTCTTTTTCATTTAAAGCTTTTCTTTGTGTTTCTTCCAAATAATCACCAGGTGTATATTCTGGTGGAGAGTCTTCAGGTATTTGTTTTTCTTCTTGTGGTGAAACTTCATCACCAAAATCTGGTGGTGGAATGATGACATCAGTGTCTTCATCTTCATCTTCATCTTCATCAATTAAACCTTCTATATCCATTTCTTCATATGGATCTACTTCTGGATAATAATCAATGTCTGTTTTATCTTTCATTTTCTTTTTTGATTTTGATTTTGTTACTTTGCTTTCTTGTATTGGCATCAAATTACTAATATTTACTTCATCTAATTTTGATGTTATAGGTTTGAACATTTTTTCATAGTCTAATTGACTTTTTTCTTCACCTAATTTTTTATTTGTTATTGTATCATGAACTAAATTGATTTTATTTCCCAACTCAGATTTTTGTTTAGCAAGTTCTTTCCATTTCAATAAACTCATTTTTATTATTATGATTGTATTATTTTTTTAAAAATTATCTATATTTAAAAATAAAAATGAAAATACCAAACTATGACCTAGATGATGACTTAATTTCTAATTTTAAGCAATTACAACCTTTTATGCCAAATCAAAATTTCAGAATGCTTATTTGTGGTCCTTCAGGTTCTGGAAAAACAAATGTTTTACTAGATATGATTCTTAGGTTATTATATTATGATAAGATATATTTATATGCTAAAAATTTAGAACAACCAAAATATAAGTATTTATTAAAAAAATTTAAAAAATCAATTAATAAAGAAGCAGGTTATGAAGTTATAGAACCTAGTAATGATGAAATTTTACCAGTTACTGAATTATCAGATGATAATCAAAAAGTAATCATATTTGATGATTTTGTTTGTGAAAAGAATCAAAAACCACTGATTGATTACTTTATTAATGGAAGGCATAAAAATTGTAGTGTTATTTATCTTTCACAAAGTTATTACAAAACACCAAAAGATATACGACTAAATTGTTCACATTTTTGTATTTATGAATTTCCAAGTAATAATGAAATTTCTATGATATGTCGTGAAAATAATGTTGATAAAAAGAAATATAGATTAGCTACAAAAGATCCTTATTCTTTTTTATATATTGATAAACCAAAGAAAGAAATATTTAAAAATTTTAATGATATTATATAAATTTAAAATAAAAAAAATGAGTTACTCAAATGGTTTATTATCAGAATCTAGTAATTATAAAACAACTCAAGGAAAACCAGGATTACAAGGTGTTGGTTTTAAATTAACTTCTTCAGGCGATTATGATATTCAAAACAAAAAATTAGTAAATGTGGATAATCCAGTAAATTTAAAGGATGCTATTAATTATGGTACTGCTAAAACACACTTTTTAAACTTAGATGGATCAACTCATATGACTGGTGATCTTGATTTAAGAGGAAATAAATTAATTTTTCCTGGTGAAATTAATATGAATAGAAAATTAATTACAAATTTGGAAACAGATCGTAATGATGATTTATCAGGTGTAAATATGGAGACTTTGAAGAATTATCAATCTGTTATTCCCAGTCATAATCATGATGTTATTAAAAACATAGATATGAAAGATCGTTTTAATGTTTTAAAAAGCAAACCTCAAAGTTATGATTATTTACAAACAAATCAAAATAATTTAATTTCTTATAATGATGCAAATAATATTTTCTTAAATCGTAAAGAAGAAAATCCAATGGAAGATCATATAAATATGAATTATCATTCTATAACAAATATTCAATCAGCAGGTGATAATGATGCTTTTTCTTTGTTTTATGGGAAAAGTATTTTTTTAACATTAAATGGAGGTAGATATTATGATGCAAAAAATACAAGAATAATAAATTTAACAACTCCAAGAGGTGATAAAGATGCAGCTAATAAAGAATATGTTGATGGAAGAATTACTAGTGTACCTCATACACAAAATATTAGTGCAAATATTGATATGAAAGAACTTTATAATGTTATTCAAAGTAAGCAACAAAATTTTAGTTATTTAACACAAAATTATAACAATTTAGTTTCCTATAATGATGTAAAGAATATTTTCTTATCACGTAAAGAAGTCTCTCCAATGGAAAATGATATTGATATTAATAATCATCGAATATTTAATTTATCAAAATTACCTACATTTGATCATGAAGTTGCAAATAAAGAATATGTAGATTCAGAAATAACAAAAATTGATAATAAAAAATATGATAAAAGTTATATTGAACAGGTGTCTACATATTTTTGCAGTGTTTTTATTTTTTTGCAGTGGAATTTACCAGCATAATAATCTTAAACAGCGCCTTTTGTCCTTATTAACCGTAAAGAGTGATACTTTGTAGTTATTAATCGTGAAACAATGTTAGTTACAGTTAATAATCGTAAAATTCCAGATTAATAACTATGTTTGGCAGACGTTTACAGTTAATAATCGTGTAATGCGCGAATATTAACTGTGTCTGACAGACATTTACAGTTATTAATCGTAAGTTGCCCATTTTCACGGACAAGATAACTCGAAAGCAAATTTAACTTGACATCCGCCATTACAAAAAAGGAAACTAACGTAAAGTCTACTTTCCACAGCGCTTGTTATACCGTAAATATTCCACAGCCGGATTCTTCAGGGGTCAAAATTTCTATTGAGCTTGACTTCTATTCGATTTAATTTGTTCGCGAACGATATATTCCTGGTCTTTCTTTTCAACGAAGAACAACGCGAGCGTCGCCATTAAACATAGAAGCACGAACGTGTGAAGCATTTATACATGTAAAATTAAAACACCTGTATTTAAGTCTTGTGTTTTGGAAGAAAACAAAGCGAGAGATCTCTTAATCGATTTCCGAAACTAAAATTCATTTGACCCGGAGAAGTAGAAAATTGCTTTTGACAACAATAAATTGAACGTCAGGTATCGCGAAATCAACAACACGGCGAAATACCTTCAGTGGGAAGATTCGCTCGCAGTCAAAATTAGTGGTGTAACGTAAAGGGTGATTTTGAAAAGTCTAACTTATTGGAAAGGCTTTCATTCTTTAGCAGTGGAGAGCTGATAACAACATGCTTACAAAATTTAGTTCAACTAGCGTCAAAAAAAAGTTTGGAACTCCAAAGGAAAATCGGCTGAAAATCCGCCTGTACGGGATATGAATTTTAAATGATTATTTTGGTTTAAAACTCAAAATGCATCTAATGATAACCTAATCCTTTTAGTTGATTCATTTTCATTCACGATAGAAACACTTTGTACTTATTATAAAATCGTAAAGACTGATAGTTTGCAGTTATTAATCGTGAAGAGCGTCACTTGCGATTAATAACTATGAAAAACATTTCAAGGAGCTTGAAAAGAAAGAACTTTCTTTGATAGCGAGTTAGCGGGACATATTCATTCAACGCACTTCCAGACTTCGGAATGAAACTCTAACTTACAAAAAAATGCTCTTATGAAAAAGTGTTTACAAGCGAATTTCAGATAAGCTTACTCATTCACGGCGCATATGATTGAAATCTTCAAACACCATAAAATTGTACATCGTCGAATTTCGCGGAATAAACATCATCACGGGGGAAGAAACACATCACAGCCAGAAAAGCAGTTAAATGTTTTGCGAAACAAGACTTAACATGCACGGTATAATTTGTTGTTATGATGTAACTTGCTTACAAGGTTTATAAAATTTCGAGCGAAAAATTGAAATCTGACCGCCGTTATGCAAATTAAGATCACTCCGGCATGAAAATGTACGGAGTTTTCGCTTCGTCTTCGCCAAAATACTCTTTCAGATGAGAAATAAAATAATAATATATCGTTTACTAAAGGACTTTTACTCAAGAAAAGATCTGCTTTAGTTGAACGTGTTCTGCACGAAGAGGTTTGATGGTCTTCGATGCCCGGCTTCGATGCAAACGGTCTGGAAAAACATCGGGTGTCACGCAACAGGCGAGGAATTTTTCTTCCAGGCTCTGGTGAAACTTCAGTAAAAAGAATGCTTATCAGGTTAAGATTAAACCTCTAAAATAGCAAAGCTATGTCTTATGCTTACAGTTCCTTTTAAATAAAAGATCCTTTTCAACCTGTTTAATTTCTTACTAGACCGCAGTGCATGCAGATATGTCGCATTGTGTTATCTGTTTTTAGCGGTTTTTCAGCATATAAGCGAGGACTTTGTGTTTAAGACCCATCCAGCTAGCCACACAACCTGATAAAACGATATTAAATGGTCCACATTGCTCGTTTCCCCTTACAAAATCACTGATACAAGAAATCTTGGTTTTAGCGGTAAATTGATATTTTTACGTGGGAAAAATAGGATAGCATATTAAAGCGTAACTGGAATAAAAAAATGGTAAACACTAAAAAAGCGACAGACATTGTAATCGGTTTAATTAAGGAAAAAAAACAACCGATCAAGTACAACAAACTCAGATGAAGTATTAACCTGGGGAAAAACAATGGCTCACCTTTGGCGTTCACAAGTGTGGCAGAAACAACGGTCATGCAACGGCCATGCGGCTCTAAAAATTCCTTTGTGAAGTCTTGTCCTTTATATTTGTTCTTTTCCGTCAGCAGTGATTTATACAGCTGTCGATGTTTTGATTCAGTGATTTGCGCTTGGTAAATTGTCACTTCTCCAACCCTGCATGGTGAACATTTCAGCACTCATTCAGTTCTTGCAAAGAAATCCGACGCATTATTTTTTTCAGTCATTGGCGGATTTCCATCCAAAAATTTGGAAACCCACTGTTTCAGAAGTGGTTTTAACCGTGGTGAAAATTCCTTGAACCGAGAAATGAGTCCAACTTGACCTCTTTTTTTTCCTTTTAAAACAGTGTACGATAAATAGAAATGATTTTCGGTAAGCGCCTCGTTTGATTCTCAGGCGGTCAATTTTCCTGGAGCTGGTCAATTGCGTCAAAGTGCATCTATAGCAACCAATTGCAGAGCTTGCTGTCAAATTTTCTCCAATCACAGAGCTGGCTGTCAAAATGTCTCCAATCGCATAACTGGCTGTCAAATTTGTGTCAAGTTGTAGCCAAGATCTTCCCATCACGAGAAAGGTCCTTTTTAACGTCAAATTGTAATTGACTAAATTCTTTTTTCAACTGAACTGTAAAGCAACTCGTCGACGACGCTGAATTCAACGAAAAGATTTAAAAGGGCTTTCGCAACGCAAGCATGTTTTCGCCTGTTAAATAAAGTATTCCGCGTAGAAATGTTATCCTCTCAACTCACTGAATTCACCTGATGCGAGCGAAAATTTCATATTTAGTAAAATATAAAGGAATTTATTGTTGTTAATTTGAGCGCACAATAAAGGATTTTTTTTTTCTGAGAACATAATCTCGCAGACAAAGTGATTCGGGATCAACCACGCCGTGGCATGTTCGATCACGGCACTATTATTAAATTCGAGTGCAAAATTCATGCATCGGTTTCTGAGAGAATTTCGGTAGTCGCCTCCCTAACGAGCACCGATTGTTCTTATTTCAATACGCCATATTTACCCAACGGTCTGTCGTTTGGTTTGAATTTCAGGTTAAATGACTAGCGTGATCTGTTGTGCGAGTGGGATGAATTCACGATTAATAATTGTGAAGGACTTCTTAACAAAACTTACCAGCACTGGACGAAAAAACGGATATTCCTGTATAGCAAATTTAGAGTAAATATACGGCAAATGCCACATTTGTTCAGTTTTGCTCAAATAGATCAAATTTGCCCCCAAATTTGCAACCATGGCAAAAGTGGTAAATGCCGCATTTGCTTCAAATTTACTCCCATGCGTAAAAACAAAGTAAAGTTTCTCTTTTTCCCAACATTTGCAAGGGTAGCAAATATAATATTAAAACTGTGATTTTGCATTTTTTTTGCCCAGTGGCAAATGTGATCAATGCATCGTTTTTTAATGGTTGTGCTTAGGATGGCAAATGTGAGCAAAGATTCATTTTTAAGCAACTTTGTTAAGGTGGTAAATTTGATCAAAGGATCATTTTTCCACATGTTTGCCCAGAGTGGTAAATGCAATCAAAGTATCATTTTTGAACCTTTCTGCACGGGACGGTAAATGTAATCAAAGAATCATTTTCAGACATGTTTACTCTCTGAATAGTAAATAATGATGAAATAAACATTTTTTCCACATGTTTGCTCAGGATGGTAAGCGTGATCAAAGACTCGTTTTTTCCACACTTTTGAATTAATATGAACTATGCACTGCAGTGACAACAAAAAATTTCAAACCACAAATGACACAAATGAAATGAATTTGATTATTTTAATAACTAATTAAACTACCTGTAAGTCACATTCTCAATAGTATTCACATATTATTTTGTCAAACACAACTAATTAAACAACAGTAAAAGCTCTGATACTTAGGATGCAATTAGTTGTAGTATATACATGTATATACATAAAGCTGTTGCATTGGCCTGTGCACTGCAATATTATATATGTTAAAACAATAAGCATTTCAGACAGGCAAAGGTGACAACTTCTGACATGAATGTGTGCATTGCAAATAAATGCCCCTAAGTCACTTTGTCCTACAAGTATATTGTTACCAAAAGAATAATTTGCTTTATTGAAGTTGTAAAATGCTATAACATGTATACTGTATATACCGCGGTATTAAATGAGAACAAATATTCAAACCACGAATAGTAATAACTTCAACAGGTTTCTTGCAAAAAGCCCAAGCTTTCTTTTCAATTTGACAAATTTTGCACTGTAATTGCAGTACACATGGTAATACACTTAGATCTAATCACTCTATTATATTATGGCAATTTAGTTCAAATGATTGAAGAGCTTTGACTGACTTTTTTGTTGTATAACTGAAAAAGTTTTGGCTGATTCTTAAGCCTTCATTGTTAAGAATTACACGAAAGGGCTTCAGCCCAACAACAAAAAGAGTCAGTGTCAAACATTTTCAATCATTTGAACATTACTCCTGACTAAACAGCTGTTCCCTCCATATTTAAACATATGACGATATAAATAGTTAAATAGCATAGAATTATATGTCAAAAGTGAAATTCCAAAAACCTGTTAAAAAAACTGTGAGGTGTAAAGACACTAGCCAATGTTTCTTGAATAAAGTGGAGCCCACATGCAAAAAATACACTATTCATAGAAAACTGAAAAACAACCAATAACATTTGACATACATTCAACTCTCTCTTAACGGACACCTCTCTAAGACGGACACCTGGTGTTGGTCCCTGCCGTTTTTCAGTCATTTTACTGTAACTATACTCTCTATAAGACGGACACCTCTCTAAGACGGACAACAGACACTTTTGAAACCATCAATGGACACTTGAGAAATGCTTTTTGTAGTGAAAAATATTTCAAAATGGAAATGTAGGGGCTCTACATGACAGTAAATTGCAATTTAGGAGAAGCAAGTTACATTATCACCAAATACAGTACGTGTCTCCTTGTATACAAGCCAGACGTTCATTTGACAGCTCGTATCTTGTTGCAAATAGGTCCAGCTTTATTTTCTTATAATTACTGGTGTCACTATAAGCCGGACACCTCTCTAAGATTGACAGTCGGGGCTAATCCCGAAGGTGTCCATCATAGAGAGAGTTGACTGTATTATATTATCAAAGGGGCTAGGTCATGAGAAATGTGAATGGAAACTAAATGTCATTATTGTGAATCTCTGAAATCATCTTCATTTTGTTTTCTCTGTAAATTACGAATTTAGTCATCACTGAATGTTCATGTATAACTACAACATAATGTATTGAGATTATTACACTGGTTTGCATTTGTTTTCAATTGCCCTGAACATGAGCCCCCTTAATTGAGGGGTACAGTGGTTATTACTTGTAATTAAGACAAATGCAAACTGGTGCCTCCCAGGTTGTATTGGCCACACTCACCAATCACTATGCCTTTAGAACAATAAATATTGTGGTTGCTTATCCTGGTACACATGTTTCAAGATCTGGCAAGATTGCTGCCAGTCACAAAATGTACCAGGATAAGATCTCACAAATCAATTTCTACAATAGTTGGCATTGCTCAATTATCGACATTAAAAAATTTGGAGGCAAAATCACTTTCAATTTAGAAAAATAAATATTGTGGTCGCCTATCCTGGTACACATGCTTCAAGATCTGGCAAGATTGCCACCACTCACAAAATGTACCAGGATAAGATCTCACAAATCAATTTCTACATGTACAACAGACCGCTTTTCTCAATAATCGACATGAAAAAATTTGGAGGCAAAATCACTCTGAATTTAGAAAAACAAATATTGTGGTTGCTTATCCTGGTACACATGCTTCAAGATCTGGCAAGATTGCCGCCACTCGCAAAATGTACCAGGATAAGATCTCACAAATAGATTTCTACAACAGACAGCATTGCTCGATTATCGACATGCAAAAATTTGGAGGCAAAATCACTCTGAATTTAGGAAAATAAATATTGTGGTTGCTTATCCTGGTACACATGCTTCAAGATCTGGCAAGATTGCCGCCACTCGCAAAATGTACTAGGATAAGATCTCACAAATCGACTTCTACAACAGACCGCTTTTCTCGATTATCGACATGAAAAAAATTAATTTGGAGGCAAAATCACTTTGAATTTAGAAAAATAAATATTGTGGTTGCTTATCCTGGTACAATGCTTCAAGATCTGGCAAGATTGCCGCCACTCGCAAAATGTACCAGGATAAGATCTCACAAATCAATTTCTACATGTACAACAGACCGCTTTTCTCGATAATCGACATGAAAAAATTTGGAGGCAAAATCACTCTGAATTTAGAAAAATAAATATTGTGGTTGCTTATCCTGGTACACATGCTTCAAGATCTGGCAAGATTGCCGCCACTCGCAAAATGTACTAGGATAAGATCTCACAAATCGACTTCTACAACAGACCGCTTTTCTCGATTATCGACATGAAAAAAATTAATTTGGAGGCAAAATCACTTTGAATTTAGAAAAATAAATATTTGTGGTTGCTTATCCTGGTACAATGCTTCAAGATCTGGCAAGATTGCCGCCACTCGCAAAATGTACCAGGATAAGATCTCACAAATCGATTTCTACAACAGACCGCTTTTCTCGATTATCGACATGAAAAAATTTGGAGGCAAAATCACTCTGAATTTAGAAAAATAAATATTGTGGTTGCTTATCCTGGTACACATGCTTCAAGATCTGGCAAGATTGCCGCCACTCGCAAAATGTACCAGGATAAGATCTCACAAATAGATTTCTACAACAGACCGCTTTTCTCGATTATCGACATGAAAAAATTTGGAGGCAAAATCACTCTGAATTTAGGAAAATAAATATTGTGGTTGCTTATCCGGGTACACATGTTTCAAGATCTGGCAAGATTGCTGCCACTCACAAAATGTACACATGTACCAGGATAAGATCTCACAAATCAATTTCTACAATAGTTGGCATTGCTCAATTATCAACATTAAAAAATTTGGAGGCAAAATCACTTTCAATTTAGAAAAATAAATATTGTGGTCGCCTATCCTGGTACACATGCTTCAAGATCTGGCAAGATTGCCGCCACTCGCAAAATGTACCAGGATAAGATCTCACAAATCGATTTCTACAACAGACCGCTTTTCTCGATTATCAACATGAAAAAATTTGGAGGCAAAATCACTCTGAATTTAGAAAAATAAATATTGTGGTTGCTTATCCGGGTACACATGCTTCAAGATCTGGCAAGGTTGCCGCCACATGCAAAATGTACCAGGATAAGATCTCAGAAATCAATTTCTACAACAGAGGGCATTGCTCAATTATTGGCATGAAAAAAAATTTGGAGGCAAATCACTCTGAATTTAGAACAATAAATATTGTGGTTGCTTATCCTGGTACACATGCTTCAAAATCTGGCAAGATTGCCGCCACTCGCAAAATGTACCAGGATAAGATCTCACAAATAGATTTCTACAACAGACCGCTTTTCTATGTTATCGACATGAAAAAATTTGGAGGCAAAATCACTCTGAATTTAGGAAAATAAATATTGTGGTTGCTTATCCTGGTACACATGCTTCAAGATCTGGCAAGGTTGCCGCCACTTGCAAAATGTACCAGGATAAGATCTCAGAAATCAATTTCTACAACAGAGGGCATTGCTCAATTATTGGCATGAAAAAAATTTGGAGGCAAATCACTCTGAATTTAGAACAATAAATATTGTGGTTGCTTATCCTGGTACACATGCTTCAAGATCTGGCAAGATTGCCGCCACTCGCAAAATGTACCAGGATAAGATCTCACAAATCGATTTCTACAACAGACCGCTTTTCTCGATTATCGACATGAAAAAATTTGGAGGCAAAATCACTCTGAATTTAGAAAAATAAATATTGTGGTTGCTTATCCGGGTACACATGCTTCAAGATCTGGCAAGGTTGCCGCCACTCACAAAATGTACCAGGATAAGATCTCACAAATCAATTTCTACAATAGTTGGCATTGCTCAATTATCAACATTAAAAAATTTGGAGGCAAATCACTCTGAATTTAGAACAATAAATATTGTGGTTGCTTATCCTGGTACACATGCTTCAAGATCTGGCAAGATTGCCGCCACTCGCAAAATGTACCAGGATAAGACCTCACAAATAGATTTCTACAACAGACCGCTTTTCTCAATTATCGACATAAAAAAATTTGGAGGCAAAATCACTCTGAATTTAGAAAAAAAATATTGTGGTTGCTTATCCTGGTACACATGTTTCAAGATCTGGCAAGATTGCTGCCACTCACAAAATGTTCCAGGATAAGATCTCACAAATCAATTTCTACAACAGACGGCATTGCTCGATTATCGACATGAAAACATTTGGAGGCAAAATCACTCTGAATTTAGAAAAATAAATATTGTGGTTGCTTATCCTGGTACACATGCTTCAAGATCTGGCAAGATTGCCGCCACTTGCAAAATGTACCAGGATATTATCATAAGACAAACTGCAGGCATCAAAATGTTTTGAAGAATCACTAACATTGACATTGTCTTTTTAAGACCATACTACACTGATAGAAAATCTGCTTTACCTACATTGTAGTGTTTCTTGCCAGTTTATTAACCTCAAAGTGGATTTTGTATAAGTTTTTCTAGCTTT
>JAJGOT010000851.1:0-92500 GCA_022457155.1 Cladopsammia gracilis | reverse complement strand
TATTCGCGCATTACACGATTATTAACTGTAAACGTGTGCCAAACATAGTTATTAATCGTGAATGACTCGCATTACAAATCACGCTAGGCTGGTTTGATTTGATAAGAAGTCCTTCAAAATTATTAATCGTGAATTCATCTCACTCGCACTACAGATCACGCTAGGCTGGAATGACTTAATTTGATGAGATGTCATTTGACCTGAAATTCAAACCAAACGACAGACCGTTGGGTGAATGGCGTATTGAAAATAAGAACAATCGGTGTTCGTTAGGTAGGCGACTGGCCCTTCTATGTTTAATGGCGACGCTCGCGTTGTTCTTCGTCGAAAAGGAAGACTATGAAAATATCGTTCGCGAACAAATTATAAATTATTAATTATAACAAGCCCTGTGGAAAGTAGACTTAACGTTAGTTTTCTTTTTTGTAATGGCGGATAGTCAAGTTAAATTTGTCCGTGGATATGGGCAACTCACGATTAATAACTGTAAATGTCTGTCAGACACAGTTAATATTCGCGCATTACACGATTCTGTAAACGTGTGCCAAACATAGTTATTAATCGTGAATGACTTGCATTACAAATCACGCTGTTCTGGTAAGATTTGATAAGAAGTCCTTCACAATTAGTCGTAAATTCATCCCACTCGCACTACAGATCAAGTTAGACTGGAATGACTTGATGAGATGTCATTTAACCTGAAATTCAAACCAAACGACAGACCGTTGGGTAAATGGTGTATTGAAAATAAGAACAATCGCTGTTCGTTCGGAAGGCGAATCGGCCTTCTATGTTTAATGGCGATGCTCGCGTTGTTCTTTGTCGAAAAGTAAGATTAGGAAAATATCGCTCGCGAACAAATTATAAATTATTAATTATAACAAGCCCTGTGGAAAGTAGACTTTACGTTAGTTTTCTTTTTTGTAATGGCGGATAGTCAAGTTAAATTTGTCCGTGGAAATGGGCAACTCACGATTAATAACTGTAAATGTCTGCCAGACACAGTTAATATTCGCGCATTACACGATTATTAACTGTAAACGTGTGCCAAACATAGTTATTAATCGTGAATGACTCGCATTACAAATCACGCTAGGCTGGTAAGATTTGTTAAAAAGTCCTTCACAATTATTAATCGTGAATTCATCCCACTCGTACTACAGATCACGCTAGGCTGGAATGACTTGATGCCGGGTGTCATTTAACCTGAAATTCAAACCAAACGACAGAACCGTTGGGTAAATGGCGTATTGAAAATAAGAACAATCGGTGTTCGTTAGGGAGGCGACTACCGAAATACTCTCAGAAACCGATGCATGAATTTTGCACTCGAATTTAATAATAGTGCCGTGATCGAACATGCCACGGCGTGGTTGATCCCGAATCACTTTGTCTGCGAGATTATGTTATCAGAAAAAAATCATTTATTGTGCGCTCAAATTAACAACAATAGATACCTTTATATTTTACTAAATATGAAATTTTCGCTCGCATCAGGTGAATTCAGGTGAGTTGAGAGGATAACATTTCTACGCGGAATACTTTATTTAACAGGCGAAAACATGCTTGCGTTGCGAAAGCCCTTTTAAATCTTTTCGTTGAATTCAGCGTCGTCGACGAGTTGCTTTACAGTTCAGTTGAAAAAAGAATTTAGTCAATTACAATTTGACGTTAAAAAGGACCTTTCTCGTGATGGGAAGATCTTGGCTACAACTTGACACAAATTTGACAGCCAGTTATGCGATTGGAGACATTTTGACAGCCAGCTCTGTGATTGGAGAAAATTTGACAGCAAGCTCTGCAATTGGTTGCTATAGATGCACTTTGACGCAATTGACCAGCTCCAGGAAAATTGACCGCCTGAGAATCAAACGAGGCGCTTACCGAAAATCATTTCTATTTATCGTACACTGTTTTAAAAGGAAAAAAAAGAGGTCAAGTTGGACTCATTTCTCGGTTCAAGGAATTTTCACCACGGTTAAAACCACTTCTGAAACAGTGGGTTTCCAAATTTTTGGATGGAAATCCGCCAATGACTGAAAAAAATAATACGTCGGATTTCTTTGCAAGAACTGAATGAGTGCTGAAATGTTCACCATGCAGGGTTGGAGAAGTGACAATTTACCAAGCGCAAATCACTAAATCAAAACATCGACAGCTGTATAAATCACTGCTGACGGAAAAGAACAAATATAAAGGACAAGACTTCACAAAGGAATTTTTAGAGCCGCATGGCCGTTGCATGACCGTTGTTTCTGCCACACTTGTGAACGCCAAAGGTGAGCCATTGTTTTTCCCCAGTCATCTGAGTTTGTTGTACTTGATCGGTTGTTTTTTTTTTTCCTTAATTAAACCGATTACAATGTCTGTCGCTTTTTTAGTGTTTACCATTTTTTTATTTCAGTCACGCTTTAATATGCTATCCTATTTTTCCCGCGTAAAAATATCAATTTACCGCTAAAACCAAGATTTCTTGTATCAGTGATTTTGTAAGGGGAAACGAGCAATGTGGACCATTTAATATCGTTTTATCAGGTTGTGTGGCTAGCTGGATGGGTCTTAAACACAAAGTCCTCGCTTATATGCTGAAAAACCGCTAAAAACAGATAACACAATGCGACATATCTGCATGCACTGCGGTCTAGTAAGAAATTAAACAGGTTAAAAAGGATCTTTTATTTAAAAGGAACTGTAAGCATAAGACATAGCTTTGCTATTTTAGAGGTTTAAGGTGATAAGCATTCTTTTTACTGAAGTTTCACTAGAGCCTGGAAGAAAAATTCCTCGCCTGTTGCGTGACACCCGATGTTTTTCCAGACCGTTTGCATCGAAGACCATCAAACCTCTTCGTGCAGAACACGTTC
This sequence comes from Cladopsammia gracilis, assembly GCA_022457155.1. Taxonomy (NCBI): domain Eukaryota; kingdom Metazoa; phylum Cnidaria; class Anthozoa; order Scleractinia; family Dendrophylliidae; genus Cladopsammia; species Cladopsammia gracilis. The sequence goes on along the minus strand of JAJGOT010000851.1, from coordinate 89,636 downwards.
AACTAAAACAGATCTTTTTCTTGAGTAAAAGTCCTTTAGTAAACGATATATTATTATTTTATTTCTCATCTGAAAGAGTATTTTGGCGAAGACGAAGCGAAAACTCCGTACATTTTCATGCCGGAGTGATCTTAATTTGCATAATCGAACGGCGGTCAAATTTCAATTTTTCGCTCGAAGTTTTATAAACCTTGTAAGCAAGTTACATCATAACAACAAATTATACCGTGCATGTTAAGTCTTGTTTCGCAAAACATTTAACTGCTTTTCTGGCTGTGATGTGTTTTTTCCCCCGTGATGATGCTTATTCCGCGAAATTCGACGATGTACAATTTTATGGTGTTTGAAGATTTCAATTTATCATATGCGCCGTGAATGAGTAAGCCTCTTAAGCTTATCTGAAATTCGCTTGTAAACACTTTTTCATAAGAGCATTTTTTTTGTAAGTTAGAGTTTCATTCTGAAGTCCGGAAGTGCGTTGAATGAATATGTCCCGCTAACTTGCTTTCAAAGAAAGTTCTTTCTTTTCAAGCGCCTTGAAATGTTTTTCATAGTTATTAATCGCAAGTGACGCTCTTCACGATTAACGATAACTGCAAACTATCAGTCTTTACGATTTTATAATAAGTACAAAGTGTTTCGATCGTGAATGAAAATGAATCAACTAAAAGGATTTGGTTACGATTAGATGCATTTTGAGTTTTAAACCAAAATAATCATTTAAAATGCATATCCCGTACAGGCGGATTTTCAGCCGATTTTCCTTTGGAGTTCCAAAATATTTTCTGACGCTAGTTGAACTAAATTTTGTAAGCATGTTGTTATCAGCTCTCCACTGCTAAAGAATGAAAGCCTTTCCAATAAGTTAGACTTAGACTTTTCTTCCAAAACACAAGACTTAAATACAGGTGTTTTAATTTTACATGTATAAATGCTTCACACGTTCGTGCTTCTATGTTTAATGGCGACGCTCGCGTTGTTCTTCGTTGAAAAGAAAGACCAGGAATATATCGTTCGCGAACAAATTAAATCGAATAGAAGTCAAGCTCAATAGAAATTTTGACCCCTGAAGAATCCGGCTGTGGAATATTTACGGTATAACATGCGCTGTGGAAAGTAGACTTTACGTTAGTTTCCTTTTTTGTAATGGCGGATGTCAAGTTAAATTTGCTTTCGAGTTATCTTGTCCGTGAAAATGGGCAACTTACGATTAATAACTGTAAATGTCTGTCAGACACAGTTAATATTCGCGCATTACACGATTATTAACTGTAAACGTCTGCCAAACATAGTTATTAATCTGGAATTTTACGATTATTAACTGTAACTAACATTGTTTCACGATTAATAACTACAAAGTATCACTCTTTACGGTTAATAAGGACAAAAGGCGCTGTTTAAGATTATTATGCTGGTAAATTCCACTGCAAAAAAATAAAAACACTGCAAAAATATGTAGACACCTGTTATTGATAATACTTTAAATAACTATTCAGTAATTGTAACAACACTTGCATTAACAATGAGAAGAACAAAAGCTGATAAAACATATGTTGATACACAAATAACAAAAGAAAGTGATAATTTGAAAAAATATGTAAATGAATCTCATATCTCAGCATCCTCTCATCCAAAAGATGAATTCAGATATTTAATGTCCGATGTTAATGAAAGTTCATCAGAAAGTAATATTACTGTAACTGGATTTACTAATTTAGATAAAAGTCCACATATTTTTAACAAAAAAGTTTATGATATGCTTCTTGACATTAATTTTGAATATAAATATATTTCCAGATTAGGTTTTAATATGTATAAATTACCAGAAGGAGAATATACAATTTGCATTGAATTTATTCCTGTCACAATGCAAAATGTTAGTGTTAATGTTGTTTCGACAAGTTTGAATATTACTCAACAATCAACAAAAATTTTTCAAAAAGAAGGATATAGCAGATCCATAATTCATTTACATAAATATCAAATTTCCCCACCTGAATATATAATGGTTGATTTAAAATGTGATGGATCAAAATCATCACCAATAGTTAAAGCACCTGCTTATTTGATTATTTATGGTGTAAAAAATTATGTTAATGATGTTGAATCAAGTGTTTATGATTCTCCTTTTATTTTTGAAAATCAGAAAATGGTGATGGAAACAGATATTGATATGAATAATCATGATATTAGTATTAAAAATCCAATAAAAGATGATCAACCTGTTAGTTTATCTTTTTTGAAATCATTAAGATCTCATTTTTTTATAACTGCTTATTTTGATAAATCAAAATCAAATAACCATCTATTTTTCAATTCAATATCAACTTCTTTATATATACCATTCAATTGTAAATTGGAATCAATAGATTGTTTCTTTACTGAATTACATGTTTCAAGTCGATATTTTTATATAACATTGAAAGTATCTGATAGTAGAAATTCAAAAACTTTATCTTCAATTAATGGAAATGATTATCAATATTTTAGAAATATCAATTTTCCATTAACTCGAACAAGTCATTTTTGGATTGCGATTAATAAAAGGGGAACTGATCAAATTGTAAATGTTAACAAAATTACATTTACTCTTGTATTCAGTAAAAGTTTATTATAAACATTATAAATAAAAATGTCAATCACAAGAATAAAATCATTAAGAAATAAAAAAGAACAAAAAGATATATTTGAATTCAATCATATTTCTTCAACTTTAGATCTTGAGAAAATCAAACAATTAAAGGATTTATACTCTTTTTATCATAAAAAAACATGGATATACAAACACAGTCAAAGTAAATACAAAAAAATAAATTATATTATGAATATTTCGTCTGTGTTACTAGCTTCAGTTGGTGTAATAACAGGTGGAATAACCTTAAACCCTATTATTTTAAGTGTTTTAACTGGAGCTGGAATAATATTAAAAACATATCATGAAATGAAAAATTACAAAGGTAAATTAGATATGGTTAAATTTGGATTTACAACTTATGAAAAAGTGTTGACTAATTTACGAACAGCAATGAGAGGTGGTGAATTCGATTATCAGAAATTCATATCTGATATGAAACTTTTAGATCAAGAAATGATAGAATTAACACCTACTTCATCGAAGATTGAAAAGAAATACAATAAAAAGTTTAAGACGTAAGTAGTTATTAGTTTAACTTAAATAATTTTTTTTCAGCTAACGCGTTAGTCGTTATTTTTTATCATTTTTTTTTGTTATAATTTTTTCGGCTAACGCATTAGTCGTTTTTTTTTGTTATAATTTTTTTTGTCTAACAAACTTTACTAACAAACTTTCAAACTTTACTAACAAACTTTATCATGTGTAAAATCATTAAATATTCAACCATAGTCAAAACAAACTGCAGGTGTTTATATTCAAGAAATATCAATACGCATAATTCGGGGAATCCCCTTGTCTAACGCGTTAGACAGTTTTCTATATGAAAGTGACCAAAATTTACTAAAAAACCTAATATCCAAAAGCCCCATTTAGTAGTTAGGAAAATACATTCTCTAGGGAACTTCCCAAAGTACTTTTTCCACATATTTTTATAATAATTCCCGATATCCATTTTTTTAAAAATTACCAAAGTATATTTTCCTATCATTTTCTTGCGAATCCCGCGAGCGAGCCCGAAGGGCGAGCGAGCTCATACCTTTTTGAAATTTAAAGCAATTCAAGAATTTATTATATTTTCTGTAATTTTTTTTAAGTTATTGAATTTTTTCAATTTCTTCGTTTACTTCGTTTTCTTTTATTTCTTCAATTTAAAAAACCTTTATTCCCGTTTGATTTATAGACTAAACACAATAAGGATATTAATTATATTTTATACGGAAATAAATTTTAAGTATTAAGTAAAGCCGTTTATTTAAGAATATTTTATTAGAATTTTTTTTTGATTCTCTTAAATAAATAGAAAAACAACGATATAAACAAGAGTTACCGTATAAATTTTAATTATTTCCCTTTAAAAAAACTTTTTTTTCCATTAGAAATATGCCAATAATACAAAAAATTACAGTAATTTATTAGGTCTTGATTTCCCTTTAAAATCAAAAAGCTATGACAGGGATTCGCAAGAAAATGATAGGAAAATATACTTTGGTAATTTTTAAAAAAATGGATATCGGGAATTATTATAAAAATATGTGGAAAAAGTACTTTGGGAGGTGCCCTAGAGAATGTATTTTCCTAACTACTAACGTTCTTTGTTAATATGTGTTCTTTGTTAATATGTGTATTTTAATATGTTTAATATGTTTTAATATGTGTATCTTTGTAATATGTGACCGGTGAATGCAGAATCTTCCCAGTTTGGCTTTAAAATCAATGTTGTCTGTATTTGCAGGAGAGGCAGTGTCAATAGTGACATTTATCTGAAATCAAAATGCGTGCGTTATAACGGCTCAGTCTATTTTGAGCCGCTTTACTTAGTTGCATTTGCTTAGCTAATGTTTGTAACATGGAAAAATAAATTGTTTGTTTGTCATAACTTCTGAGATGGTTGTTGGCGAAACGGAGAAAAATTACGGAGCCTCTTCGTCAATACTTTTCGTAAATGCATAATAATGACACTGTCCCGCCGAAATGGCAAAATGTCGCTTAACTTATTTCCACGTTTTATCGCCAAATGGCACAAAATATACAACTTAGTGGGATAAAAAGATTCTATAGTACCAAACAAAAGTAGTAGTTTAGAGATAAAGCGCAGGATTGCAAGGATTGAAGTGGATTACAGTTAAGCTTTATATCAAGGTTGCCCTTGTTTGCAGGAGAGGCATTGTCAATCGTGACATTGACCTGAAATCAAAATGCGTGTGTTATAACTGCTCAGTCTATTTTTCGCTGCTTTACTTCGTTGAATTTGCTTAGCTAATGTTTGTAAGATGGAAAAAAAAATTGTTTGTTTTTCATAACTTATGAGACATTTGTTGGCTCCAAGGAGAAAAATTACAGAGCCTCTTCGTCAATATTTCGGGCATTTTCGGTTTTAGCCCTCGCACATCCTTAATACTCTTCGTAAATGCATAGTAATGACACTGTCCCACCGAAATGGCAAAATGTCGCTTAACTTATTTCCGCCTTATTTTCCCAAATGGCACAAAATATACAACTTAGTGGGATAAAAAGATTCTATAGTACAAAACAAAAGTAGTAGTTTAGAGATAAAGCGCAGGATTGCAAGGATTGAAGTGGATTACAGTTTAGCTTTATATCAAAGTTGCCTTTGTTTGCAGGAGAGGCATTGTCAATCGTGACATTGACCTGAAATCAAAATGCGTGCGTTATAACTGCTCAGCTTATTTTTAGCTGCTTTACTTCGTTGAATTTGCTTAGCTAATGTTTGTAAGATGAAAAAAAAAATTGTTTGTTTATCATAACTTATGAGACATTTGTTGGCTCCAAGGAGAAAAATTACGGAGCTTCTTCGTCATTTTTTCGGGCATTTTTGGTTTTAGCCGTCGCACGTCGTGAATAATCTTCGTAAATGCATACTGATGAGACTATCCCACCGAAATGGCAAAATGTCGATAAGCTTATTTCCACGTTATATCGCTACATGGCAGAAAATATACAACTTAGTAGGATAAAAAGATCCTATACTACAAAATAAAAGTAGTAGTTTGGAAATAAAGCGCAGGATTGCAAGGATTGAAGTGGATTACAGTTTAGCTTGATATCAAAGTGTCCTTTGTTTCCTGGAGAGGCAAAGGGCAATCTTGACATTTATCTGATATCAAAATGCGTGCGTCATAACTGCTGAGTCTATTTTTAGCTGCGTTACTTCGTTGAATTTGCTTAGCTAATGTTTGTAAGATTGAAAAATAAATAAATTGTTTATCATCACTTATGAGACACTTTTTGACTCCTAGGAGAAAAATTACGGAGATTCTTCGTCATTATTTCTGGCATTTTAGGTTTTAGCCCTCGCACATCGTGAATACTCTTCGTAAATGCATAGTAATGACACTGTCCCGCCGAAATGGCAAAATGTCGCTTAACTTATTTCCGCCTTATATCGCCAAATGGCACAAAATATACAACTTGGTTGGATAAAATATCCCATAGTACAAAACAAAAGAAGTAGTTTAGAGATAATGCGCAGGATTGCAAGGATTGAAGTGGATTACAGTTTAGGGGTCTTTCTGCATGTACCGGTACCCATGAACCACTCATTATCTTCTATTGCTTGTGAGATATTGTATTTTTGGTCTTGTTTTGCATTTGTATTATTGTCGTTCTTTGTTCCTTTTGTTTATTTTGTTTATTTTCAGTCTATTTTGAGTCGCTTTAATTACTTGCATTTGCTTAGCTAATGTTTGTAAGATGGAAAAATAAATTGTTTGTTTGTCATAACTTCTGAGATGTTTGTTGGCTCCACGGAGAAAAATTACGGAGCCTCTTCGTCAATACTTTTCGTAAATGCATAATAATGACACTGTCCCGTCGAAATGGCAAAATGTCGCTTAACGTATTTCCACATTATATCGCCAAATGGCAGAAAATATACAACTTAGTAGGATAAAAAGATCCTATACTACAAAATAAAAGGAGTAGTTTGTAAATAAAGCGCAGGATTGCAAGGATTGAAGTGGATTACAGTTTAGCTTGATATCAAAGTGTCCTTTGTTTGCTGGAGAGGCAAAGGGCAATCTTGACATTTATCTGAAATGAAAATGCGTGCGTTATAACGGCTAAGTCTACTTTTAGATGCTTTACTTCGTTGTATTTGCTTAGCTAATGTTTGTAAGATGGAAAAATAAATAGTTTGTTTATCATAACTTATGAGACATTTGTTGGCTCCAAGGAGAAAAATTACGGAGCCTCTTCGTCAATATTTCGGGCATTTTCGATTTTAGCCCTCGCACATCCTTAATACTCTTCGTAAATGCATAGTAATGACACTGTCCCGCCGAAATGGCAAAATGTCGCTTAACTAATTTCCACGTTATATCGCCAAATGGCACAAAATATACAACTTAGTAGGATAAAAAGATCCTATAGTACAAAATAAAATCAAAGTTGCCTCTGTTTGCAAGAGAGGCATTGTCAATCGTGACATTTATCTGAAATCAAAATGCGTGCGTTATAACGGCTGAGTCTATTTTTAGCTGCGTTATTTCGTTGAATTGGCTTAGCTAATGTTTGTAAGATGGAAAAACAAATTGTTTGTTTATCATAACTTATGAGACATTTTTTGACTCCTAGGAGAAAAATTACAGAGATTCTTCGTCATTATTTCTGGCATTTTAGGTTTTAGCCCTCGCACATCGTGAATACTCTTCGTAAATGCATAGTAATGACACTGTCCCGCCGAAATGGCAAAATGTCGCTTAACTTATTTCCACCTTATATCGCCAAATGGCACAAAATATACAACTTGGTTGGATAAAATATCCCATAGTACAAAACAAAAGAAGTAGTTTAGAGATTATGCGCAGGATTGCAAGGATTGAAGTGGATTACAGTTTAGGGGTCTTTCTGCATGTAGCGGTACCCATGAACCACTCATTAACTTCTATTGTTTGCGAGGTATTGTATTTTTGGTCTTGTTTTGCATTTGTATTATTGTCGTTCTTTGTTCCTTTTGTTTATTTTGTTTATTTTCAGTCTATTTTGAGCCGCTTTACTTACTTGCATTTGCTTAGCTAATGTTTGTAAGATGGAAAAATAAGTTGATTGTTTATCATAACTTATGAGACATTTTTTGACTCCTAGGAGAAAAATTACGGAGATTCTTCGTCATTATTTCTGGCATTTTAGGTTTTAGCCCTCGCACATCGTGAATACTCTTCGTAAATGCATAGTAATGACACTGTCCCGCCGAAATGGCAAAATGTCGCTTAACTTATTTCCACGTTATATCGCCAAATGGCACAAAATATACAACTTAGTGGGATAAAAAGATTCTATAGTACAAAAAAAAGTAGTAGTTTAGAGATAAAGCGCAGGATCGCAAGGATTGAAGTGGATTACAGTTTAGCTTTATATCAAAGTTGCCTTTGTTTGCAGGAGAGGCATTGTCAATCGTGACATTGACCTGAAATCAAAATGCGTGCGTTATAACTGCTCAGTCTTTTTTAATCTGTTTTACTTCGTTGAATTTGCTTAGCTAATGTTTGTAAGATGGAAAAATAAATTGTTTGTTTATCATAACTTATGAGACATTTGTTGGCTCCAAGGAGAAAAATTACGGAGCTTCTTCGTCATTATTTCGGGCATTTTCGGTTTTAGCCGTCGCACATCCTTAATACTCTTCGTAAATGCATAGTAATGACACTGTCCCGCCGAAATGGCAAAATGTCGCTTAACTAATTTCCTCGTTATATCGCCAAATGGCACAAAATATACAACTTAGTAGGATAAAAAGATCCTATAGTACAAAATAAAATCAGTTGCCTTTGTTTGCAAGAGAGGCATTGTCAATCGTGACATTTATCTGAAATCAAAATGCGTGCGTCATAACGGCTGAGTCTATTTTTAGCTGCTTTACTTCGTTGAATTTGCTTAGCTAATGTTTGTAAGATGGAAAAATAAATTGTTTGTTTATCATAACTTATGAGACATTTTTTGACTCCTAGGAGAAAAATTACGAAGATTCTTCGTCATTATTTCTGGCATTTTAGATTTTAGCCCTCGCACATCGTGAATACTCTTCGTAAATGCATAGTAATGACACTGTCCCGCCGAAATGGCAAAATGTCGCTTAACTTATTTCCGCCTTATTTTGCCAAATGGCACAAAATATACAACTTGGTTGGATAAAATATCCCATGGAACAAAACAAAAGAAGTAGTTTAGAGATAATGCGCAGGATTGCAAGGATTGATGTGGATTACAGTTTAGGGGTCTCTCTGTATGTACCGGTACCTATGAACCGCTCATTATTTTCTATTGTTTGTGAGGTATTGTATTTTTCGTCTTGTTTTGCATTTGTATTATTAACGTTCTTTGTTCCTTTTGTTTTACGTAATATGTGACCGGTGAATGCAGAATCTTCCCAGTTTAGCTTTAAAATCAAAGTTGTCTGTATTTGCAGGAGAGGCAGTGTCAATAGTGACATTTATCTGAAATCAAAATGCGTGCGTTATAACGGCTCAGTCTATTTTGAGCCGCTTTACTTAGTTGCATTTGCTTAGCTAATGTTTGTAAGATGGAAAAATAAATTGTTTGTTTGTCATAACTTCTGAGATGTTTGTTGGCGCCACGGAGAAAAATTACGGAGCCTCTTCGTCAATACTTTTCGTAAATGCATAATAATGACACTGTCCCGCCGAAATGGCAAAATGTCGCTTAACTTATTTCCACGTTATATCGCCAAATGGCACAAAATATACAATTTAGTGGGATAAAAAGATTCTATAGTAAAAAACAAAAGTAGTAAGTTAGAGATAAAGCGCAGGATTGCAAGGATTTAAGTGGATTACAGTTTAGCTTTATATCAAGGTTGCCTTTGTTTGCAGGAGTGCCATTGACAATCGTGACATTGACCTGAAATCAAAATGCGTGCGTTATAACTGCTCAGTCTATTTTTAGCTGCTTTACTTCGTTGAATTTGCTTAGCTAATGTTTGTAAGATGGAAAAATAAATTGTTTGTTTATCATAACTTATTAGACATTTGTTGGCTCCTAGGAGAAAAATTACGGAGCTTCTTCGTCATTATTTCGGGCATTTTCGGTTTTAGCCGTCGCACGTCGTGAATAATCTTCGTAAATGCATACTTATGAGACTGTCCCACCGAAATGGCAAAATGTCGCTAAGCTTATTCCCACGTTATAACGCTACATGGCAGAAAATATACAACTTAGTAGGACAAAAACATCCTATACTACAAAATAAAAGTAGTAGTTTGGAAATAAAGCGCAGCATTGCAAGGATTGAAGTGGATTACAATTCAGCTTGAAATCAAAGTGTCCTTTGTTTGCTGGAGAGGCAGTGTCAATCGTGACATTGACCTGAAATCAAAATGCGAGCATTATAACTGCTCAGTCTATTTTTAGCTGTTTTACTTCGTTGAATTTGCTTAGCTAATGTTTGTAAGATGGAAAAATAAATTGTTTGTTTATCATAACTTATGAGACATTTGTTGGCTCCAAGGAGAAAAATTACGGAGCCTCTTCGTCAATATTTCGGGCATTTTCGGTTTTAGCCCTTGCACATCCTTAATACTCTTCGTAAATGCATAGTAATCACACTGTCCCGCCGAAATGGCAAAATGTCGCTTAACTAATTTCCTCGTTATATCGCCAAATGGCACAAAATATACAACTTAGTAGGATAAAAAGATCCTATAGTACAAAATAAAATCAGTTGCCTTTGTTTGCAAGAGAGGCATTGTCAATCGTGACATTTATCTGCAATCAAAATGCGTGCGTTATAACGGCTGAGTCTATTTTTAGCTGCTTTACTTCGTTGAATTTGCTTAGCTAATGTTTGTAAGATGGAAAAATAAATTGTTTGTTTGTCATAACTTCTGAGATGTTTGTTGGCGCCACGGAGAAAAATTACGGAGCCTATTCGTCAATACTTTTCGTAAATGCATAATAATGACACTGTCAACCGAAATGGCAAAATGTCGCTTAACTTATTTCCACGTTATATCGCCAAATGATACAAAATATACAACTTAGTGGGATAAAAAGATTCTATAGTAAAAAACAAAAGTAGTAGTTTAGTGATAAAGCGCAGGATTGCAAGGATTGAAGTGGATTACAGTTTAGCTTTATATCAAGGTTGCCTTTGTTTGCAGAAGAGGCATTGTCAATCGTGACATTGACCTGAAATCAAAATGCGTGCGTTATAACTGCTCAGTCTATTTTTCGCTGCTTTACTTCGTTGAATTTGCTTAGCTAATGTTTGTAAGATGGAAAAATAAATTGTTTGTTTATCATAACTTATGAGACATTTGTTGGCTCCAAGAAGAAAAATTACGGAGCTTCTTCGTCATTATTTCGGGCATTTTCTGTTTTAGCCGTCGCACGTCGCGAATAATCTTCGTAAATGCATACTGATGAGACTGTCCTACCGAAATGGCAAAATGTCGCTAAGCTTATTCCCACGTTATATCGCTACATGGCAGAAAATATACAACTTAGTAGGATAAAAAGATCCTATACTACAAAATAAAAGTAGTAGTTTGGAAATAAAGCGCAGGATTGCAAGGATTGAAGTGGATTACAGTTTAGCTTGATATCAGTGTCCTTTGTTTGCAAGAGAGGCATTGTCAATCGTGACATTTATCTGAAATCAAAATGCGTGCGTTATAACGGCTGAGTCTATTTTTAGCTCCTTTACTTCGTTGAATTTGCTTAGCTAATGTTTGTAAGATGGAAAAATAAATTGTTTGTTTATCATAACTTATGAGACATTTGTTGGCTCCTAGGAGAAAAATTACGGAGCTTCTTCGTCATTATTTCGGGCATTTTCGGTTTTAGCCGTCGCACGTCGTGAGTAATCTTCGTAAATGCATACTGATGAGACTGTCCCACCGAAATGGCAAAATGTCGCTAAGCTTATTTCCACGTTATATCGCTACATGGCAGAAAATATACAACTTAGTAGGATAAAAAGATCCTATACTACAAAATAAAAGTAGTAGTTTGGAAATAAAGCGCAGGATTGCAAGGATTGAAGTGGATTACAGTTTAGCTTGATATCAGTGTCCTTTGTTTGCTGGAGAGGCAGTGTCAATCTTGACATTTTTCTGAAATCAAAATGCGTGCGTTATAACGGCTAAGTCTATTTTTAGCTGCTTAACTTCGTTGCATTTGCTTAGTTATTGTTTGTAAGATGAAAAAATCAATTGTTTGTTTGTCATAACTTATGAGACATTTGTTGGCTCCAAGGAGAAAAATTACGGAGCCTCTTCGTCAATATTTCGGGCATTTTTTTTTTTAGCGGTCGTACTTCTTATGAATACTCTTCGTAAATGCATACTAATGACACTGTTCCGCCGAAATGACAAAATGTCGCTTAGCTTATTTTCATGTTATATCGCCAAAGGGCACAAAATATACAATTTGGTTGGATAAACATATCCTATAGTAGAAAATAAATGTAGTACTTTGGAGACAAAGCGCAGGATTGCAAGGATTGAAGTGGATTACAGTTTAGCTTGATATCAAAGTGTCGTTTGTTTGCTGGAGAGGCAGTGTTCAATCGTGACCTTTATCTGAAATCAAAATGCGTGCGTTATAACGGCTCAGTCTATTTTGAGCCGCTTTACTTCGTTACATTTGTTTAGTTGATGTTTGTAAGATGGAAAAATCAATTGTTTGTTAGTCATAACTTATGAGTCATTTGTTGGCTCCTAGGAGAAAAATTACGGAGCCTCTTCGTCAATATTTCGGGCATTTTCGGTTTTAGCCGTCGCACTTCGTGAATACTCTTTGTAAATGCATACTGATTTTTGTATTACAAATAGTAAATACAGTGTTTTGCAATACAATGAAAAAAGAAAGCAAAAGAGTATAATAATTACGATACATATGCAAAAAGAGAAGAAAAATAATATATTAATTGAAAAAAAGTACAATATAGCTTAAAAGAGTATATGTTAACTCATTGACATTGGATCGGTTATATGCAGAAAATCACTCAAAAACGTAAAAAGTCACTGACGACAATGACTTAAGGGAGTTGCACTAGCATTCACTTAGCCCATGGCGACAATCAAACAGTAGTTAAGAACTTTCCAATTGTTTAACTCTTAGTGCCAACCGTATAAAATACTATTTTCAGATAATGTCAGTTTTTCATTAAATGTTTCTCGCCACCAGTTAGAAAAAAATTCCAAAACGGCGAGGATACACTGCAAGTACATGTGTTAACATGTGTCTTAGAGATTGATTTTTAAGGTTACATAAAGGACAGACTTGCCAGACTTAGAAATCGCACTGTTTTGCCGATTTGGCGATGATTTGAGGCCAGTACGCCGATTTCGAGATCTGGTGTGCTCAAAAGTGAGATTTTGCTAAAACTTGCTCCACACGGCCCCAAACCTGCGTTTCGTACATTTTTCATAGAAATCGCACTGCTTTCCTGATTTGGCGATGATTTGAGGTCAGTACGACGATTTTGAAATTTGGTGTGTGCTCAAAAGTGAGATTTTGTCAAAAATTCTTGCTCCGCACGGCCCCAAACGTGCGTTTTGTGCCCTTTTCATAGAAATCGCACAATATCTGTCTCCATTTAGAATTTAGGTTTCAAAATATGATGCCATCCATGAATCAGGACCGCCATTTTAGAATTTTTCTCACAGAAAACAATTATAAAAAATGGACAATTTATCCAAATCATCTGAAACTTGGTACAGAACATCCTAATAATCTGTAAATGTAGCACATCAAAGCACAAGTCCATATCTTTCTCCATTCAGCATTTAGGTTTCAAAAAATATGTTTTTTCCTAGCCATTTTCAATGATGTCATAATGACGTCACAATGAGACATCGACACTGTCAATCTACTAACCTTATGATTTTGTACTATCTGCTAAATTTGAAGTCTAAAGCGGTAATACTTTAGGAGTTATGATGGGGTACGTTTTAAGACATATCAGTGTCCGTACATGAAGCTGGTCATCACAGCAGGGGCAAGCCATGGAGCGGTGAGTACACGCTCTTTTGTGCTGCGCATTTGTACTCTATTTAGACCTTTTGAAGACTATGCACGACCAAACCAACTATCAGAACTATGACATAAAGTCCTAGTGCTACTCTAGGAAACTGTTTTCCCAACCGAAAGTGTTTGCTTTTGCATAGTCAGCAGTTTATCTTTAGATATTTAACCGTCCCCTCAAGAAATCACTTTATGGCTTTTAGAGACAAAGGACGAGGGTGTATCTATACTTTTATGATAGATGTAGTTGATACACCAGGAAAGGAACACCTTGGTGTACGTTTTGCGTGAATTCATCATTGTGCTTAGGAGTAATTAATAACTGAATAATTAATTAGCTGCAAATTTCAACCGTTAATAACATCGTCAGATCTTGTGTTTATGGCCGTGTTTATATCAATCGAGTTAGATCCCAAAGTGATCTAACCGTGTTGCTAAAGTCAAGGAAACAGCTTCTAAAACGTGCGAGTTATTAACAGTTGAATTTTGTCCAACATGGCGGATCCAAAAGTGCGTCAAACATGCAAACGAGGCTATACTTTGATAGTTAATATCTCTGACGGGATTTTATCACACTTCCTCAAATTCGCAGGATATATACAACGTCTTTAATACTATTTGCCAATACACTCGGCGTTATTATCGACTCAACGGTTTGTTTCTAGCCTTGTTTACAAGTTTTTCAAACATGGAAACGAGGCTCGATTTGATCGTTAATATCTCTGAGGGGATTACATCAAACAAATTCAAATTTGCAGGATATATAGCATGACTTTTATACTATCTGCGAATACACTCGGTTTTGATATCGGCTCAACCTTATGCTTCTAGTTCAAAACCTCGAACACATGCGAAAACACCTCAACAGAAGCTAATATAATATAATATAATATAATATAATGTAATATAATATAATATAATATAATGTAATGTAATGTAATGTAATGTAATGTAATGTAATGTAATGTAATGTAATGTAATGTAATATAATATAATATAATATAATATAATATAATATAATATAATATAATATAATATATGATCATGCTTATAATGGTGACCAAGCAGCGAAGGATGTCTTGAAGGTAAAAAGACAAAGAGTACCGTACAACAAGGACAAAGACATTAACTGGAACACGTTTCGCTCCGATTATCGCCACTGTGCAGTTCTTTACCAAGCAGCGGATGCTTTGGGCCTTGAAATGCTACAAAGGGGCGCCAAACGGGAATTGGGGTGCATGTCCTGGATCTCTCAGAAACGAGAGATTGATGACCTAGCCTCGAAGGTGCTACAAAGGTGCGCCAAACGGGCCTTGGGGTGCATGTCGATGATCTCTCAGCAATGAGAGATTGATGACCAAGCCTCAAGAGCCCTTGACACTGAGACATTATATGGAATGTACAAGTTAACGCTAGACTGTGCGCCAGAAACGTTTCACTTAAACGAAGATCAAACAGTTGGCGATGCAGATAAGGACATTGAGAGAGACGAGGAAGAGAAGAAGTCCAGGAGAAGAAAAGCCACACCAACAGACAGTGAGGGCGACTACGAACCTGTAAAGAAGGCAAAAGAGAAAACAGCAAGTGCTCTTTCAACAAACAGCGACAGCGATTTCCAAGCGCCCGTAAAGAAAACGAAAAAGAAAACAGCAAGTCCCCTGAAGAGCGATGACGAAGCGCCCGTAAAGAAAACGAAAAAGAAAGCAGCAAGTTCCCTGAAGAGCGACAGCGAGCAGAAGAAAAGAAGCCATCATAAGGAGAGGATGTGTAGGATAACAGGCTGCTTCTGTTACGGCTACAACCTTCAACGTGATATACAAATGCTCGTTAGGATAGGCGGCATAGAAGAGGAAGACATTCCCCGTTTGACGTCGATGATTTGAGGCCAGTACGACGATTTTGAGATCTGGTGTGCTAAAAAGTGAGATTTTGCCAAAACTTGCTCCGCACGGCCCGAAACGAACGTTTTGTGGATTTTTCATAGAAATGCTCTGTTTTCGCTTTTTGGCGATGATTTGAGTTCACCAGGATGATTTTGAGATCTGGTGTGCTAAAAAGTGAGATTTTGCCAAAAGTTGCTCTGCACGGCACGAAATGTACGTTTTGTGCATTTTTCATAGAAATGGACTGTTTTCGCTTTTTGGCGATGATTTCAGGTCAGTACGATGATTTTGAGATTTGGTGTGCCCAAAAGTGAGATTTTGCCAAAAGTTGCTCCGCACGGCCCCAAACGTACGTTTTGTACATTTTTCATAGAAATGCACTGTTTTCGCTTTTTGGCGATGATTTGAGGCCAGTGGGGCGACTTTGAGATTTGGTGTGCCCAAAAGTGAGATATTGCATGCCTGCAAACAAACATAAATAAAGGCAGAATCTGGAAATCTTAAAAATTAAAATCAAGGTTTAAAAACAAATGGGCAAAATGTAAAATCAAAAGGCAGAGACAAGCCAAGTGAGACTGAAAGTCAACACATCAACAAGCTCTATAAGTGCCCCATAAACAATAAAAAACTTTGAGAGCATAACCTCAAAGGTAACAAGAATCGGCCTTAAGGGCAGAAAACCTTGAAAGCAAACAGTAGCTCCTTAAGGGTGAAACCATAAAGGCAAAATTACAAATCAATAGGCAGACACAACCCAAGCCCTTGAAATGCCCAATAATCAACCAGTGCGACGACTTTGAGATTTCGTGTGCTAAAAAGTTAGATTTTACCAAAACTTGCTTCGCACGTCCCAAACGTGCGTTTTGTGAACTTTTTATAGAAATAGACTGTTTTCGGTTTTTCCCGATGATTTGAGGTCAGTACGACGATTTTGAGATCTGGTGTGCTCAAAAGTGAGATTTTGCCAAAACTTGCTCTGCACGGCCCATAACGTGCGTTTTGTGCACTTTTCATAGAAATGCACTGTTTTCGCTTTTTGGTGATGATTTGAGTCCAGCAGGATGGTTTTGAGATCTGGTATGCTAAAAAGTGAGATTTTGCCAAAACTTGCTCCGCACGGCCCGAAACGTACGTTTTGTGCATTTGTCATAGAAATGCACTCTTGTCGGTTTTTGGCGATGATTTGAGGCAGGTGCGACGACTTTGAGATCTGGTGTGCCCAAAAGTGAGATTTTGCCAAAACTTGCTCCGCATGGCGCGAAACGTACAATTTGTGCATTTTTCATAGAAATGCACTCTTTTCGGTTTTTGGCGATGATTTGAGGTGATTACGACGTTTTTGAGATCTGGTGTGCCCAAAAGTGAGATTTTGCCAAAACTTGCTCCGCACGGCCCGAAACGTACGTTTTGTGCATTTTTCATAGAAATGTACTGTTTTCGGTTTTTGGCGATGATTTGAGGTGATTACGACGTTTTTGAGATTTGGTGTGCTAAAAGGTGATATTTTGCCAAAACTTGCTCCGCACGGCCCGAAACGTACGTTTTGTGGATTTGTCATAGAAATGCACTGTTTTCGGTTTTTGGCAATGATTTGAGTTCACGAGGATGATTTTGAGTTCTGGTGTGCTCAAAAGTGAGATTTTGCCAAAACGTGCTCCGCACGGCCTGAAACGTACGTTTTGTGCATTTTTCATAGAAATGCACTCTTTTCGGTTTTTGGCGATGATTTGAAACCAGTGCGACGAATTTGAGATATTGGGTGCTCAAAAGTGAGATTTTGCCAAAACTTGCTCTGCACGGCCCATAACGTGCGTTTTGTTCATTTTTCATAGAAATGCACTGTTTTCGATTTTTGGCGATGATTTGAGTTCACCAGGATGATTTTGAGTTCTGGTGTGCTCAAAAATGAGATTTTGCCAAAACTTGGTGCGCACGGCCCGAAACGTACGTTTTGTGCATTTTTCATAGAAATGCACTCTTTTCGGTTTTTGGCGATGATTTGAGGCCTGTGCGACGACTTTGAGATCTGGTGTACCCAAAAGTGAGATTTTGCCAAAACTTGCTCCGCACGGCCCGAAAGTTACGTTTTGTGCATTTGTCATAGAAATGCACTGTTTTTGGTTTTTGGCGATGATTTGAGGGAAGTGCAACAAATTGGAGATCTGGTGTGCCAAAAAGTGAGATTTTGCTAAAACTTGCTCTGCACGGCCCGAAACGTACGTTTTGTGCATTTTTCATAGAAATGCACTGTTTTCGCTTTTTGGCGATGATTTGAGTTCACGAGGATGATTTTGAGTTCTGGTGTGCTCAAAAGTGAGATTTTGCCAAAACGTGCTCCGCACGGCCTGAAACGTACGTTTTGTGCATTTTTCATAAAAATACACTCTTTTCCGTTTTTGGCTTTGATTTGAGGCCTGTGCGACGACTTTGAGATCTGATGTGCCCAAAAGTGAGATTTTGCCAAAACTTGCTCCGCACGGCCCGAAAGTTACGTTTTGTGCATTTGTCATAGAAATGCACTGTTTTTGGTTTTTGGCGATGATTTGAGGGCAGTGCAACAAATTGGAGATCTGGTGTGCCAAAAAGTGAGATTTTGCCAAAACTTGCTCCGCACGGCCCGAAACGTACGTTTTGTGCATTTGTCATAGAAATGCACTGTTTTTGGGTTTTGGCGATGATTTGAGGGCAGTGCAACAAATTGGAGATCTGGTGTGCCCAAAAGTGAGATTTTGCCAAAACTTGCTCTGCACGGCCCGAAACGTACGTTTTGTGCATTTTTCATAGAAATGCACTGTTTTCGCTTTTTGGCGATGATTTGAGTTCACGAGGATGATTTTGAGTTCTGGTGTGCTCAAAAGTGAGATTTTGCCAAAACTTGCTCCGCACGGCCTGAATCGTACGTTTTGTGCATTTTTCATAGAAATGCACTCTTGTCGGTTTTTGGCGATGATTTGAGGCCGGAGCGACGACTCTGAGATCTGGTTTGCCCAAAAGTGAGATTTTCCCAAAACTTGCTCCGCACGGCCCGAAACGTACAATTTGTGCATTTTTCATAGAAATGCACTCTTTTCGGTTTTTGGCGATGATTTGAGGTGATTAGGACGTTTTTGAGATTTGGTGTGCTAAAAGGTGAGATTTTGCCAAAACTTGCTCCGCACGGCCCGAAACGTACGTTTTGTGCAGTTGTCATAGAAATGCACTGTTTTCGGTTTTTGGCGATGATTTTGAGTTCACGAGGATGATTTTGAGTTCTGGTGTGCTCAAAAGTGAGATTTTGCCAAAACGTGCTCCGTACGGCCCGAAACGTACGTTTTGTGCATTTGTCATAGAAATGCACTGTTTTCGGATTTTGGGGATGATTTGAGTTCACGAGGATGATTTTGAGTTCTGGTGTGCTCAAAGGTGAGATTTTGCCAAAACGTGCTCCGCGCGGCCTGAAACGTACGTTTTGTGCATTTTTCATAGAAATACACTCTTTTCCGTTTTTGGCGTTGATTTGATGCCTGTGCGACGACTTTGAGTTCTGGTGTGCCCAAAAGTGAGATTTTGCGAAAACTTGCTCCGCACGGCCGGAAACGTATGTTTTGTGCATTTTTCATAGAAATGACTCTTTTCGGTTTTTGGCGATGATTTGAGGCCTCTGCGACGACTTTGAGATCTGGTGTGCCCAAAAGTGAGATTTCGCCAAAACTTGCTCCGCACGGCCCGAAACGTTTTGTGCATTTTTCATAGAAATGCACTGTTTTCGGTTTTTGGCGATGATTTGAGGCCTGTGCGACGACTTTGAGATCTGGTGTGCCCAAAAGTGAGATTTTGCCAAAACTTGCTCTGCACGGCCCGAAACGTACGTTTTGTACATTTTTTTTTTGCATTTTTCATAGAAATGCACTCTTTTCCGTTTTGGCGTTGATTTGATGCCTGTGCGACGAATTTGAGATCTGGTGTGCCCAAAAGTGAGATTTTGCCAAAACTTGCTCCGCACGGTCAGAAACGTACGTTTTGTGCATTTTTCATAGAAATGCACTGTTTTCGCTTTTTGGTGATGATTTGAGTTCACCAGGATGATTTTGAGATCTGGTGTGCTAAAAAGTGAGATTTTGCCAAAAGTTGCTCTGCACGGCACGAAATGTACGTTTTGTGCATTTTTCATAGAAATGGACTGTTTTCGGTTTTTGGCGATGATTTCAGGTCAGTACGATGATTTTGAGATTTGGTGTGCCCAAAAGTGAGATTTTGCCAAAAGGTGCTCCGCACGGCCCCAAACGTACGTTTTGTACATTTTTCATAGAAATGCACTGTTTTCGCTTTTTGGCGATGATTTGAGGCCAGTGGGGCGACTTTGAGATTTGGTGTGCCCAAAAGTGAGATATTGCATGCCTGCAAACAAACATAAATAAAGGCAGAATCTGGAAATCTTAAAAATTAAAATCAAGGTTTAAAAACAAATGGGCAAAATGTAAAATCAAAAGGCAGAGACAAGCCAAGTGAGACTGAAAGTCAACACATCAACAAGCTCTATAAGTGCCCCATAAACAATAAAAAACTTTGAGAGCATAACCTCAAAGGTAACAAGAATCGGCCTTAAGGGCAGAAAACCTTGAAAGCAAACAGTAGCTCCTTAAGGGTGAAACCATAAAGGCAAAATTACAAATCAATAGGCAGACACAACCCAAGCCCTTGAAATGCCCAATAATCAAAACTCATTAAATTGAATGTTTAGCTATAAACCAGTCATGGGCAAAATAAAAATGTGGCAGGGAAAGTCCGTCAGACATAAAGTCGACGCGACAACTCCCCTTTAAATGCCAAAATAATATATAAATCAGGGGTTAAAAACCCCAAAGGCAACAGCGGACGAATCCACAAGAAGCCAGAAGACGAATCCTCAACAAATTATTATTAAGGATAAATCCTTAATAATAAAAATGGACGAATCCACAATATAACACGAGGTCGAATCCTCAATACAGTAGAAGTGGACTAAGCCACAACTAAATTGCCTGTGCTGAACACAACAGGACCTTAAAACAAAATGCCTGTGTTAAACACAACAGGACCTTAAAACAAAAATGCCTGTGCTTAACACAACAGGACCTTAAAACAAAAATGCCTGTGCTAAACACAACAGGACCTTAAAACAAAAATGCCTGTGCTAAACACAACAGGACCTTAAAACAAAAATGCCCATGACAAGTTAACTAAACCTAACGAGTAAGTTCAGAGGTTCCCTTACTAGCATGTACTTGAGAAAATTCACATAAACACGAATTTGATCTCTGAATTCTGGTTTGTAAGAAGATATTTCTGGGCTTTTTGAATTTTTGCCTGTTGAGTCGTGACAAGCCAGGCAGAGTATTCTTAAGGAGACTCATGGTACATGTAGGTGTCCGGTCACCTCATCTCATTTGGCTTAATAAAAAGGATCAATGGCTGGCCTTTTTTTCGTCATTGATGATACCTGGCAAAATTCGTCTGAATTAGCCTTTATAAACAGTGTAGATGCCTAAGGTGCACTTGGCTTTGGTGTCATTTTTGGCAGTAAATGGTGCTATGGGGAATGGGCTTATTGCAGTATTGCCATTTTAGAGTTTTATCCAATTGTTTTAAGTCTACGTGTACCTGTGGGATGGGAAATGAACAATGAGTGTTTTGTTTTTCACTGACAATGAAGCACTTGCTCATGTCATTAACTATCTTGTAAGAACAAACCCTTGATGTTTACATGTAGGTACAGACTTTCAGACACTTGGTTCCAGCTCACATGGACCAATCAATGTCCCACAGACATTCCTTGTATTTGCAGCCTCAGAACTGACAGCCATAGTTTCATCCGTTATGAAATCGAGCCTTACAACCAAGATGGAAAGCTATTTCAACAGTTTTTACATACATGTACAACATTTCACCTCCTAATTTAGCATTTTTTATTGCCTATACATTGTATGTTTGATCATCGTTATGCTCTCTCTTCAGTTTTTATGCTGTCAGGTTTTCCTGACCTGTCTCAAGTCTCTTTTCAAAGGCTATGGTAAGTTTGGTGTGTGTTTCGATAGTCTGTTGACAATACCAATTTGACAGAGATTTTCAATTTTTAACTATCAATTGTGTCAATTTCAAGATGATGAGATGACTTCTACAACTGGCTTGGTCCTAATCCTTTCCAAATTCATCAAGTTGTGTGGCTGGTGAATGACACAAATAGCATAGTTTCTTTGAAAATTATTTTTCAGGATTTTAAACACAGTTACATTCCGCCCTCTTTTTTCTCTAGTTATAAATCATGCACCTGCTTTTTGTCCAGTTCAATTGATGTTGGATTATTTAGCCCTCTGGGGTGACAAACCAGGCCCTCTCTTTGTTACGTTAAATGGCCATCCACTTTCACTAGCCTTCAAGTGTTGTGGGCTTCACCCTACGCATTATAATGGTCAGAGATTTTGTATATCGGACTGCTTCTTATGCTGCAGCTCGGGGTTTGTCTGATGCCCAGATACAAGTTTGGGCAGGTGGAAGTCCAATGCACTTCACAGTATTCTCTCTCTATCAACAAAGTTTTTTGCACAACAACATTCTTTTACAACAGCTTTCTTTCACTAGTTTGCATGTTCTACTCTACTCGGGAGATATGGAACTGATTAGCAAGGGCAGCAGTTCTCATATCTCTTAGGTTTATGGATCAAATTAACAAGGTTAGTAGTTCAATTTGTTATCAGAATTATTTCATAATATTTCAAGGGATTTATTTGGTTAGTTTCATGGTCTTTTTCTTGGTCAATTTTCATATTTTCATGTTTGCTCAGGAGATATGGAACTGATTAGCAAGGGCAGAAGTTCTCATACATCTCTACCCAGATTTCCGGCACTGTTTTCCCCACAGGGTTTTTTCGGGCAGGTTTTTTTCTGGCCTGCGTTCAAACCGCAGGTTCATTTGTAAGCGGTTGCTCAGCTCTGCTAGTTTTCAATGTATTCTTAATTTCACGATCTTTAACATCATCGTTGTAAGCTTTTGAATTTCCCATAATTGTTACACTTGGCTATGTAGTGTCTTTATTCTGGGACCATTAGCAAGGGCAGTGGCACCATATTTTGTTACTTCTGCTATGGATAATGTATAACAGTGGTGACATTTCTATAAAATGTAGTTATGATTTAGTAATTTATTGTAGATTAGGGTCTATGGGACTGATTTGCAAGGGCAGCAGTTTCCATATTCCCCTTTTAGGGTTTTCAATCAATATTTTGTTATTGTTTATCATCTGATTTATATTGAACTGACTAGCAAGTTAAGGGCAGCAGTCTCAACAATTTTTCTTTTGTTTTGATTTTGTATCTTTGATTGGTTTGGACATGGTTTTGCAGATTTGCAAGTGCTGTTTTTCCTATATATTCATTATAATGCTTTTGGCGTTTTTGTGGCCCTCACCTTTACTGGGCCAAAATATTGCTAACAGATTTGAAGATATTTCATATGAATTACAAAGTTGTTATTTTAATAAAACCGGCTTTGGGATTTCCCTCAGCCATTTTACTCCAAATCGTGTCGTGTGAGTAAAATAACATATTGTTGCCCAGTAAACAAGCTCAGTCAATACAGCACTTGACTGTAATGTATGTTGTAAGAAAGAGCCCAGTGGGAAAGGCATAAATGGAATATTTGCTTGCGAATAGAATTTTTATGTTTTCCCACTGGGCTTATTATAGTAACGTAAATAAATGTCACATAACGCATGTCACGCGAGAAGGGAAGGAGGGGGTGTCAATTCATTGTTTCCCTCTAGGTGAAGTCCTTGCTTGGTAACCACTCGCATGTGGTATGCATTCACTCGAAATTTTTCATCGAGTGAGGACGCTTGTATTTGAACTCCCACCTCCTCCCCTGATCCTGGTCGCGTTCTTTGCATGAATGTAGTTTGTAAGTCGTCTGGTGTTGCCCGTTTTTGTGGCCCTTACCTTTACTGGGCCAAAATATTTCTAACAGATTTGAAGATATTTCATATGAATTACAAAGTTGTTATTTTAATAAAACCGGCTTTGGGATTTCCCTCAGCCATTTTACTCCAAATCGTGTCGTGTGAGTAAAATAACATATTGTTGCCCAGTAAACAAGCTCAGTCAATACAGCACTTGACTATAATGTATGTTGTAAGAAAGAGCCCAGTGGGAAAGGCATAAAAGCACTATTTTCGCTTTTTGGCGATGATTTGACGCCAGTGCGACGATTTTGAGATCTGGTGTGCTAAAAAGTGAGATTTTGCCAAAACTTACTCCGCACAGCCCGAAACGTGTGTTTTGTGCACTTTTCATAGAAATGCACTGTTTTTTCTTTTTGGCGATGATTTGAGGCCAGTACGACGATTTTGAGATTTGGTGTGCTTAAAAGTAAGATTTTGCCAAAACTTGCAAATTTTGCCAAAACTTGCAACGTGCGTTTTGTGCACTTTTCATAGTAATGCACTGTTTTCGGTTTTTGGCGATGATTTGAGGGCAGAACGACGATTTTGAGATCTGGTGTGCTAAAAAGTGAGATTTTGCCAAAACTTGCTCCGCTCGGCCCGAAACGTGCGTTTTGTGCACTTTTCATAGAAATGCACTGTTTTTGCTTTTCGGCGATGATTTGCGGCCAGTACGACGATTTTGAGATAAGAAAGGTGGCGTTATGGTACCTATAAAAATGGTTATAGACAATATTGAATGTTTACAAAATAAATCGGACCTTGTCGACGTTTGGAGAATTAAAAATCCACAAACTAGAAGTTACACTTGGAGCCAAAAATCTCCACCAATTTTCTGTCGTTTAGATTACTGGCTTGATATCAAACAACTTACAGGATTTTGTAAATACAACCGATATCCTTCCAGCTATAAAAACTGATCATGCAGCAATTGAGTTGAATTTAACCGACTCCAATCAAAACTTAAAGGGGCCTGGCTTCTGGAAAATGAACGTCTCTCTTCTTGAAGATCCGAATTATCTGAAAGAATTAAAACAAAATATTCCACTTTGGAAAACAACAGGAAGCGAGAATTTATCAGAAAAAAGGTGTATCTGGGAATGGATTAAGTATAATATTCGGAACCATGCTATTTTGTTCTCGAAAAAGAAAGCCAAAGAACGATCTGCAATGGAAAAAAATTTACAACAAGTATACGAGGAAGCAACTAAAAAATTCGAACAGGACCCATCCGACTATAACCTAAATACTCTAAATGAAGCAAAAGAAACTCTAGAAAGTTATTATGAGGAAAAAACAAGGGGTTTAATTATTCGCGCAAGGGCACGATGGCACGAGCATGGCGAGAGAAGTACAAAATATTTTCTAAATTTAGAGAAGCTTAATCACGTCAAAAAACACATAAGAAAACTATTAATATGTGGTGCCATTACATCTGATCCTTTTGGGATACTGAACGAACAAAAACGTTTTTACCATAGCTTGTACCACTCAAACGTAACAGATGAGGATAAAGAAAATGCAAACGAATTTTTAAATAATTTGAATATACCAAGATTATCAGAAGAACAAAAACAATCTTGTGAAGAAGAAATATTTGTTGAAGAAATTACAGCCATTCTTAACAGTTTTGAGAGTAACAAATCTCCTGGTAATGATGGAAGACCAATAGAAGTTTAGTTATGGAAAGTGTGAGGGAGTGTTTCAACCACGGCGAAATGTCTAGCTCTCAAAGAAAAGCAATTATAACTCTTATAGAAAAGCAACATAAAGATCGAACTCTCATTGAAAATTGGAGGCAAATCTCTCTTATTAATGTGGATGCAAAAATAATTTCAAAAGTGATTGCTTTAAGATTAAAGAAAGTTATACCGAATATCATAATCAAACAGGTTATGTTGAAGATCGCTATATTGGTGAGACTATTCGATCAATTTTCGATATAATGGAATTTACAGACAGTAAGAATATTCCAGGTATCTTGATTTTCTTTGACTTTAAAAAAGCTTTCGACTCTTTAGAATGGCATTATCTTTTTTTCAGTTGCCTTGAGGCCTTTAATTTTGGCCCCAATTTTATAAATTGGGTCAAAATGTTTTATACAAATATTCAAAGCTGTGTAATAAATAATGTAATGACATCAGACTATTTTACTTTAGAACGTGGTGTGAGGCAGGGTGATCCCTTGTCCCCCTATCTCTTTATCTTAGCTGTTGAAAGCTTGGCAATCTCCATTCGTCAAAATGTTGATATCAAAGGAATTAAAATAGGAAATTATGAAGCCAAGCTATTGCAATACGCAGACGATACCACAGCAACCCTGTCTGATGAAAATTCTGCAAAAACGCTATTTGAAGAACTAGACGTATTTAAGAACTTCAGTGGGTTGGAGATAAATAGTTCTAAAACAGAAGGAATGTGGATTGGTTCGCTTAAAAGAAAAGACGAAAAACCGTTTGGTATTAAATGGGCAAGTGAACCCATTAAAGCTTTGGGAACCTTTTTTACATATGACCTATCATTATTTTACGAAAAAACTTTCAAGAGAAGGTTGACAGCATAAAGCAGCTGACAAATATATGGTCATCTAGAGGACTGCCCATTTATGGTAAAGTAACTATAATCAAATCATTACTTATTCCAAAACTAGTTTTTAAATCTTCGGTTCTTTCACCTCCAAGTAAAATCATCAAGCAAGTAAATAGTTTGATTTTCTCCTTTTTATGGAATGGAAAGGATAAAGTAACAAGGCTCTCTTCAATAAACAGTTATGAAGACGGTGGCATTAAAATGACAGATATTGAAAGCTTGGTCAAAGCTGTACGATTAGCTTGGCTAAAACGTATTTTCAGCGATAAGTACGGCCATTTTTGGGGAATTTTCGGTTTTAGGCTCGCACTTCGTGTATACTCTTCGTAAATGCATACAGGTGAGAGTGTCCCACCGAAATAGCAAAATGTCGCTAAGCTTATTTCCACGTTATATCGCCAAATGGCACAAAATATACAACTTAGTAGGATAAAAAGATCCTATAGTACAAAATAAAAGTAGTAGTTTGGAGATAAAGCGCAGGATTGCAAGGATTGAAATGGATTACAGTTTTGCTTGATATCAAAGTTGCGTTTGTTTGCTGGTGAGGCAGTGTCAATCTTGACGTTTATCTGAAATCAAAATGCGTGCGTTATAACGGCTCAGTCTATTTTTAACTGCTTTACTTCGTTCTATTTGCTTAACTAACGTTTGAAAGATGGAAAAATAAATTGTTTGTTTATCATAACTTATGAGACATTTGGGGTCTTTCTGCATGTACCGGTATTCATGAACCATTCATTGTCTTCTATTGTTTCTGAGGTATTGTATTTTTGGTCTTGTTTTGCATTTGTATTATTGTCGTTTTTTTTCCTTTTGATTCACTTAATATGTGACCGGTACATGCAGAATCTACCCAGTTTAGCTTAAAATCAAAGTTGCCTTTATTTGCAGGAGAGGCAGTGTCAATAGTGACATTTATCTGAAATCAAAATGCGTGCGTTATAACGGCTGTCTATTTTTAGATGCTTTACTTCGTTGTATTTGCTTAGCTAATGTTTGTAAGATGCAAAAATAAATTGTTTGTTAATCATAACTTATGAGACATTTGTTGGCTCCTAGGAGAAAAATTACGGAGCTTCTTCGTCATTATTTCGGGCATTTTCGGTTTTAGCCGTCGCACGTCGTGAATAATCTTCGTAAATGCATACTGATGAGACTGTCCTTCCGAAATGACAAAATGTCGCTAAGCTTATTTCCACGTTATATCGCTACATGGCAGAAAATATACAACTTAGTAGGATAAAAAGATCCTATACTACAAAATAAAAGTAGTAGTTTGGAAATAAAGCGCAGGATTGCAAGGATTGAAGTGGATTACAGTTTAGCTTGATATCAAAGTGTCCTTTGTTTGCTGGAGAGGCAGTGTCAATCTTGACATTTATCTGAAATCAAAATGCGTGCGTTATAACGGCTAAGTCTATTTTTAGATGCTTTACTTCGTTGTATTTGCTTAGCTAATGTTTGTAAGATGGAAAAATAAATTGTTTGTTTATCATAACTTATGAGACATTTGTTGGCTCAAAGGAGAAAAATTACGGAGCCTCTTGGTCAATATTTCGGGCATTTTCGGTTTTAGCCCTCGCACATCCTTAATACTCTTCATAAATGCATAGTAATGACACTGTCCCGCCGAAATGGTAAAATGTCGCTTAACTTATTTCCACGTTATATCGCCAAATGGTACAAAATATACAACTTAGTAGGATAAAAAGATCCTATAGTACAAAATAAAATCAAAGTTGCCTTTGTTTGCAAGAGAGGCGTTGTGAATCGTGACATTTATCTGAAATCAAAATGCGTGCGTTATAACGGCTGAGTCTATTTTTAGCTGCGTTACTTCGTTGAATTGGCTTAGCTAATGTTTGTAAGATGGAAAAATAAATTGTTTGTTTATCATAACTTATGAGACATTTTTTGACTCCTAGGAGAAAAATTACGGAGATTCTTCGTCATTATTTCTGGCATTATAGGTTTTAGCCCTCGCACATCGTGAATACTCTTCGTAAATGCATAGTAATGACACTGTCCCGCCGAAATGGCAAAATGTCCCTTAACTTATTTCTACCTTATATCGCCAAATGGCACAAAATATACAACTTGGTTGGATAAAATATCCCATAGTACAAAACAAAAGAAGTAGTTTAGAGAAAATGCGCAGGATTGCAAGGATTGATGTGGATTACAGTTTACGGGTCTCTCTGTATGTACCGGTACCTATGAACCACTCATTATTTGCTATTGTTTGTGAGGTATTGTATTTTTGGTCTTGTTTTGCATTTGTATTATTGTCGTTCTTTGTTCCTTTTGTTTTACGTAATATGTGACCGGTGAATGCAGAATCTTCCCAGTTTAGTTTGAATTCAAAGTTGTCTGTATTTGCAGGAGAGGCAGTGTCAATAGTGACATTTATCTGAAATCAAAATGCGTGCGTTATAACGGCTTAGTCTATTTTGAGCCGCTTTACTTCGTTGAATTTGCTTAGCTAATGTTTGTAAGATGGAAAAATAAATTGTTTGTTTATCATAACTTATGAGACATTTTTTGACTCCTAGGAGAAAAATTACGGAGATTCTTCGTCATTATTTCTGGCATTTTAGATTTTAGCCCTCGCACATCGTGAATACTCTTCGTAAATGCATAGTAATGACACTGTCCCGCCGAAATGGCAAAATGTCGCTTAACTTATTTCCGCCTTGTTTTGCCAAATGGCACAAAATATACAACTTAGTGGGATAAAAAGATTCTATAGTACAAAACAAAAGTAGTAGTTTAGAGATAAAGCGCAGGATTGCAAGGATTGAAGTGGATTACAGTTTAGGGGTCTCTCTCTATGTACCGGTACCTATGAACCACTCATTATTTTCTATTGTTTGTGAGGTATTGTATTTTTGGTCTTGTTTTGCATTTGTATTATTAACGTTCTTTGTTAATATGTGTTCTTTGTTAATATGTGTATTTTAATATGTTTAATATGTTTTAATATGTGTATCTTTGTAATATGTGACCGGTGAATGCAGAATCTTCCCAGTTTGGCTTTAAAATCAATGTTGTCTGTATTTGCAGGAGAGGCAGTGTCAATAGTGACATTTATCTGAAATCAAAATGCGTGCGTTATAACGGCTCAGTCTATTTTGAGCCGCTTTACTTAGTTGCATTTGCTTAGCTAATGTTTGTAACATGGAAAAATAAATTGTTTGTTTGTCATAACTTCTGAGATGGTTGTTGGCGAAACGGAGAAAAATTACGGAGCCTCTTCGTCAATACTTTTCGTAAATGCATAATAATGACACTGTCCCGCCGAAATGGCAAAATGTCGCTTAACTTATTTCCACGTTTTATCGCCAAATGGCACAAAATATACAACTTAGTGGGATAAAAAGATTCTATAGTACCAAACAAAAGTAGTAGTTTAGAGATAAAGCGCAGGATTGCAAGGATTGAAGTGGATTACAGTTAAGCTTTATATCAAGGTTGCCCTTGTTTGCAGGAGAGGCATTGTCAATCGTGACATTGACCTGAAATCAAAATGCGTGTGTTATAACTGCTCAGTCTATTTTTCGCTGCTTTACTTCGTTGAATTTGCTTAGCTAATGTTTGTAAGATGGAAAAAAAAATTGTTTGTTTTTCATAACTTATGAGACATTTGTTGGCTCCAAGGAGAAAAATTACAGAGCCTCTTCGACAATATTTCGGGCATTTTCGGTTTTAGCCCTCGCACATCCTTAATACTCTTCGTAAATGCATAGTAATGACACTGTCCCACCGAAATGGCAAAATGTCGCTTAACTTATTTCCGCCTTATTTTCCCAAATGGCACAAAATATACAACTTAGTGGGATAAAAAGATTCTATAGTACAAAACAAAAGTAGTAGTTTAGAGATAAAGCGCAGGATTGCAAGGATTGAAGTGGATTACAGTTTAGCTTTATATCAAAGTTGCCTTTGTTTGCAGGAGAGGCATTGTCAATCGTGACATTTATCTGAAATCAAAATGCGTGCGTCATAACTGCTCAGCTTATTTTTAGCTGCTTTACTTCGTTGAATTTGCTTAGCTAATGTTTGTAAGATGAAAAAAAAAATTGTTTGTTTATCATAACTTATGAAACATTTGTTGGCTCCAAGGAGAAAAATTACGGAGCTTCTTCGTCATTTTTTCGGGCATTTTTGGTTTTAGCCGTCGCACGTCGTGAATAATCTTCGTAAATGCATACTGATGAGACTATCCCACCGAAATGGCAAAATGTCGATAAGCTTATTTCCACGTTATATCGCTACATGGCAGAAAATATACAACTTAGTAGGATAAAAAGATCCTATACTACAAAATAAAAGTAGTAGTTTGGAAATAAAGCGCAGGATTGCAAGGATTGAAGTGGATTACAGTTTAGCTTGATATCAAAGTGTCCTTTGTTTCCTGGAGAGGCAAAGGGCAATCTTGACATTTATCTGATATCAAAATGCGTGCGTCATAACTGCTGAGTCTATTTTTAGCTGCGTTATTTCGTTGAATTTGCTTAGCTAATGTTTGTAAGATTGAAAAATAAATTTTTTGTTTATCATAACTTATCAGACATTTTTTGACTCCTAGGAGAAAAATTACGGAGATTCTTCGTCATTATTTCTGGCATTTTAGGTTTTAGCCCTCGCACATCGTGAATACTCTTCGTAAATGCATAGTAATGACACTGTCCCGCCGAAATGGCAAAATGTCGCTTAACTTATTTCCACCTTATATCGCCAAATGGCACAAAATATACAACTTGGTTGGATAAAATATCCCATAGTACAAAACAAAAGAAGTAGTTTAGAGATAATGCGCAGGATTGCAAGGATTGAAGTGGATTACAGTTTAGGGGTCTTTCTGCATGTACCGGTACCCATGAACCACTCATTATCTTCTATTGCTTGTGAGATATTGTATTTTTGGTCTTGTTTTGCATTTGTATTATTGTCGTTCTTTGTTCCTTTTGTTTATTTTGCTTATTTTCAGTCTATTTTGAGTCGCTTTAATTACTTGCATTTGCTTAGCTAATGTTTGTAAGATGGAAAAATAAATTGTTTGTTTGTCATAACTTCTGAGATGTTTGTTGGCTCCACGGAGAAAAATTACGGAGCCTCTTCGTCAATACTTTTCGTAAATGCATAATAATGACACTGTCCCGCCGAAATGGCAAAATGTCGCTTAACGTATTTCCACATTATATCGCCAAATAGCAGAAAATATACAACTTAGTAGGATAAAAAGATCCTATACTACAAAATAAAAGGAGTAGTTTGTAAATAAAGCGCAGGATTGCAAGGATTGAAGTGGATTACAGTTTAGCTTTATATCAAAGTTGCCTTTGTTTGCAGGAGAGGCATTGTCAATCGTGACATTGACCTGAAATCAAAATGCGTGCGTTATAACTGCTCAGTCTATTTTTAGCTGCTTTACTTCGTTGAATTTGCTTAGCTAATGTTTGTAAGATGGAAAAATAAATTGTTTGTTTATCATAACTTATGAGACATTTGTTGGCTCCAAGGAGAAAAATTACGGAGCTTCTTCGTCATTATTTCGGGCATTTTCTGTTTTAGCCGTCGCACGTCGCGAATAATCTTCGTAAATGCATACTGATGAGACTGTCCTACCGAAATGGCAAAATGTCGCTAAGCTTATTTCCACGTTATATCGCTACATGGCAGAAAATATACAACTTAGTAGGATAAAAAGATCCTATACTACAAAATAAAAGTAGTAGTTTGGAAATAAAGCGCAGGATTGCAATGATTGAAGTGGATTACAGTTTAGCTTGATATCAGTGTCCTTTGTTTGCTGGAGAGGCAGTGTCAATCTTGACATTTTTCTGAAATCAAAATGCGTGCGTTATAACGGCTAAGTCTATTTTTAGCTGCTTTACTTCGTTGCATTTGCTTAGTTATTGTTTGTAAGATGGAAAAATCAATTGTTTGTTTGTCATAACTTATGAGACATTTGTTGGCTCCAAGGAGAAAAATTACGGAGCCTCTTCGTCAATATTTCGGGCATTTTTGGTTTTAGCGGTCGTACTTCTTATGAATACTCTTCGTAAATGCATACTAATGACACTGTTACGCCGAAATGACAAAATGTCGCTTAGCTTATTTTCATGTTATATCGCCAAAGGGCACAAAATATACAATTTGGTTGGATAAACATATCCTATAGTAGAAAATAAATGTAGTAGTTTGGAGACAAAGCGCAGGATTGCAAGGATTGAAGTGGATTACAGTTTAGCTTGATATCAAAGTGTCGTTTGTTTGCTGGAGAGGCAGTGTTCAATCGTGACCTTTATCTGAAATCAAAATGCGTGCGTTATAACGGCTCAGTCTATTTTGAGCCGCTTTACTTCGTTACATTTGTTTAGTTGATGTTTGTAAGATGGAAAAATCAATTGTTTGTTAGTCATAACTTATGAGTCATTTGTTGGCTCCTAGGAGAAAAATTACGGAGCCTCTTCGTCAATATTTCGGGCATTTTCGGTTTTAGCCGTCGCACTTCGTGAATACTCTTTGTAAATGCATACTGATTTTTGTATTACAAATAGTAAATACAGTGTTTTGCAATACAATGAAAAAAAGAAAGCAAAAGAGTATAATAATTACGATACATATGCAAAAAGAGAAGAAAAATAATATATTAATTGAAAAAAAGTACAATATAGCTTAAAAGAGTATATGTTAACTCATTGACATTGGATCGGTTATATGCAGAAAATCACTCAAAAACGTAAAAAGTCACTGACGACAATGACTTAAGGGAGTTGCACTAGCATTCACTTAGCCCATGGCGACAATCAAACAGTAGTTAAGAACTTTCCAATTGTTTAACTCTTAGTGCCAACCGTATAAAATACTATTTTCAGATAATGTCAGTTTTTCATTAAATGTTTCTCGCCACCAGTTAGAAAAAAATTCCAAAACGGCGAGGATACACTGCAAGTACATGTGTTAACATGTGTCTTAGAGATTGATTTTTAAGGTTACATAAAGGACAGACTTGCCAGACTTAGAAATCGCACTGTTTTGCCGATTTGGCGATGATTTGAGGCCAGTACGCCGATTTCGAGATCTGGTGTGCTCAAAAGTGAGATTTTGCTAAAACTTGCTCCACACGGCCCCAAACCTGCGTTTCGTACATTTTTCATAGAAATCGCACTGCTTTCCTGATTTGGCGATGATTTGAGGTCAGTACGACGATTTTGAAATTTGGTGTGTGCTCAAAAGTGAGATTTTGTCAAAAATTCTTGCTCCGCACGGCCCCAAACGTGCGTTTTGTGCCCTTTTCATAGAAATCGCACAATATCTGTCTCCATTTAGAATTTAGGTTTCAAAATATGATGCCATCCATGAATCAGGACCGCCATTTTAGAATTTTTCTCACAGAAAACAATTATAAAAAATGGACAATTTATCCAAATCATCTGAAACTTGGTACAGAACATCCTAATAATCTGTAAATGTAGCACATCAAAGCACAAGTCCATATCTTTCTCCATTCAGCATTTAGGTTTCAAAAAATATGTTTTTTCCTAGCCATTTTCAATGATGTCATAATGACGTCACAATGAGACATCGACACTGTCAATCTACTAACCTTATGATTTTGTACTATCTGCTAAATTTGAAGTCTAAAGCGGTAATACTTTAGGAGTTATGATGGGGTACGTTTTAAGACATATCAGTGTCCGTACATGAAGCTGGTCATCACAGCAGGGGCAAGCCATGGAGCGGTGAGTACACGCTCTTTTGTGCTGCGCATTTGTACTCTATTTAGACCTTTTGAAGACTATGCACGACCAAACCAACTATCAGAACTATGACATAAAGTCCTAGTGCTACTCTAGGAAACTGTTTTCCCAACCGAAAGTGTTTGCTTTTGCATAGTCAGCAGTTTATCTTTAGATATTTAACCGTCCCCTCAAGAAATCACTTTATGGCTTTTAGAGACAAAGGACGAGGGTGTATCTATACTTTTATGATAGATGTAGTTGATACACCAGGAAAGGAACACCTTGGTGTACGTTTTGCGTGAATTCATCATTGTGCTTAGGAGTAATTAATAACTGAATAATTAATTAGCTGCAAATTTCAACCGTTAATAACATCGTCAGATCTTGTGTTTATGGCCGTGTTTATATCAATCGAGTTAGATCCCAAAGTGATCTAACCGTGTTGCTAAAGTCAAGGAAACAGCTTCTAAAACGTGCGAGTTATTAACAGTTGAATTTTGTCCAACATGGCGGATCCAAAAGTGCGTCAAACATGCAAACGAGGCTATACTTTGATAGTTAATATCTCTGACGGGATTTTATCACACTTCCTCAAATTCGCAGGATATATACAACGTCTTTAATACTATTTGCCAATACACTCGGCGTTATTATCGACTCAACGGTTTGTTTCTAGCCTTGTTTACAAGTTTTTCAAACATGGAAACGAGGCTCGATTTGATCGTTAATATCTCTGAGGGGATTACATCAAACAAATTCAAATTTGCAGGATATATAGCATGACTTTTATACTATCTGCGAATACACTCGGTTTTGATATCGGCTCAACCTTATGCTTCTAGTTCAAAACCTCGAACACATGCGAAAAAACCTCAACAGAAGCTAATATAATATAATATAATATAATGTAATATAATATAATATAATATAATATAATATAATATAATATAATATAATATAATATAATATAATATAATATAATATAATATAATATAATATAATATAATATAATATAATATAATATAATATAATATAATATAATATAATATAATATAATATAATATAATATAATATAATATAATATATGATCATGCTTATAATGGTGACCAAGCAGCGAAGGATGTCTTGAAGGTAAAAAGACAAAGAGTACCGTACAACAAGGACAAAGACATTAACTGGAACACGTTTCGCTCCGATTATCGCCACTGTGCAGTTCTTTACCAAGCAGCGGATGCTTTGGGCCTTGAAATGCTACAAAGGGGCGCCAAACGGGAATTGGGGTGCATGTCCTGGATCTCTCAGAAACGAGAGATTGATGACCTAGCCTCGAAGGTGCTACAAAGGTGCGCCAAACGGGCCTTGGGGTGCATGTCGATGATCTCTCAGCAATGAGAGATTGATGACCAAGCCTCAAGAGCCCTTGACACTGAGACATTATATGGAATGTACAAGTTAACGCTAGACTGTGCGCCAGAAACGTTTCACTTAAACTAAGATCAAACAGTTGGCGATGCAGATAAGGACATTGAGAGAGACGAGGAAGAGAAGAAGTCCAGGAGAAGAAAAGCCACACCAACAGACAGTGAGAGCGACTACGAACCTGTAAAGAAGGCAAAAGAGAAAACAGCAAGTGCTCTTACAACAGACAGCGACAGCGATTTCCAAGCGCCCGTAAAGAAAACGAAAAAGAAAACAGCAAGTCCCCTGAAGAGCGATGACGAAGCGCCCGTAAAGAAAACGAAAAAGAAAGCAGCAAGTTCCCTGAAGAGCGACAGCGAGCAGAAGAAAAGAAGCCATCATAAGGAGAGGCTGTGTAGGATAACAGGCTGCTTCTTTTACGGCTACAACCTTCAACGTGATATACAAATGCTCGTTAGGATAGGCGGCATAGAAGAGGAAGACATTCCCCGTTTGACGTCGATGATTTGAGGCCAGTACGACGATTTTGAGATCTGGTGGGCTAAAAAGTGAGATTTTGCCAAAACTTGCTCCGCACGGCCCCAAACGTGCGTTTTGTGCACTTTTCATAGAAATGCACTGTTTTCGCTTTTTCGCAATGATTTGAGTTCACCGCACGTTTGGGGTCGTGCGGAGCAAGTTTTGGCAATATCTCACTTTTGAGCACACCAGATCTCAAAATCGTCGTACTGGCCTCAAATCATCGCCAAAAAGCGAAAACAGTTTTATTATTATTATTATTATTATTATTATTATTATTATTATTATTATTACTACTACTTAAAAAGAAAAAATTACAATACTCTAAACAACCGCCATAACAGACATACTTACATTTGTCAAGATTTCACAGATTATATACATTACAGCAAAAAAACAGCCGCGCAATTAATGAATGAGGCTCGTATTAATGCTTAATTATGTTGATAAAGAGAAATTGAGAGTTATTTACAGTACACCCTCAGATAAAGCAAAAACACACACAAACATACACACAAAAGCATACACACGAACCTAATTAAAGGGGGGAAATGTCTTTTGGCCATTTTTCATAAAAGGTTTCTAGTTTATTATTCTTAGTGGAAATATATTTTTCAACTTGGTATTTAATTCTTACTTTAAATTTGAAACCTTCGATGTTTGGAAGTACCTGTTTCTTTCTGCTATCCCATAAATACAATTTACCAATTCATATCAGATAATTTAACAAGGGACATTTTGACATCGTTATTCCAATTACAACCTCTCGTAAACGCAACCCGTGAAATTCCTTTGTTATTGTTAAATAATACTGTTCAACATTTTCCACAACATATGTTAGCGTCGACAGTAAAAGAGAAAGTGACATAATGTTTCCTGTTCAGTCTTGCAGAAAGTACATTTGTCATGCTGGAGATATCCAATTTTAAAAAGTTTCGCATTGATGTAAAGTATTGAATTTAAAACTTTATATTGAAAGGATTTAACGTAAGGCTCCTGTGCTGTTAAGTGGGGAAGGTTGTAAGCAATTTTTAAGTCTTCGTCAGATAAGCCAAAATCATGTTTTAAATTCTTTGCATTACTACGTAATTGTGCTTTATTTGATATTATTAAAGAATAATAGTCTTTTGTTTTCTTTTCCACTATGTCAAAAATCTCATTTCCCTTTATAAAATAAGTATTATCTGTAAAGGTAGTGTACTCTATTATTTTCAAAGAAGAAGGAATTGCGCGCCTAAGACCTGTCCATGTAAGAAAATTAGCTTTCTCAACTATGTTATTAATTACATTAAAGGATTCTATATTGTCGAGATTGAACAAGAGATCTTTAATGATACGTATCCCCGAGTCATAATAAGATTTATAAAAAACTGGTTTTCCATCTATTCTTATATCTTTGTTATTCGAAATTATACAGAGCCGTTCTTTATTAGCTAAACAGAGATTTGGAAATTCTAACCAACATTCTGAAAGTTCTCTGTAGAAAACTGAGTTAATGGAAAGATCGTCCATTGCATAATTACCTTTAAAAAGCAAAAGACCACCAACATTACGTAGGAGATGTAACAAGTAGAATTTCCACGTACTTTCGTTATCGCTGAAAATACGTTTTAGCCAAGCTAATCGTACAGCTTTGACCAAGCTTTCAATATCTGTCATTTTAATGCCACCGTCTTCATAACTGTTTATTGAAGAGAGCCTTGTTACTTTATCCTTTCCATTCCAAAAAAAGGAGAAAATCAAACAATTTACTTGTTTGATGATTTTACTTGGAGGTGAAAGAACCGAAGATATAAAAACTAGTTTTGGAATAAGTAGTAATTTGATTATAGTTACTTTACCATAAATGGACAGTCCTATAGATGACCATATATTTGTCAGCTGCTTTATGCTGTCAACCTTCTCTTGAAAGTTTTTTCGTAAAATAATGATAGGTCATATGTAAAAAAGGTTCCTAAAGCTTTAATGGGTTCACTTGGCCATTTAATACCAAACGGTTTTTCGTCTTTTCTTTTAAGCGAACCAATCCACATTCCTTCTGTTTTAGAACTATTTATCTCCAACCCACTGAAGTTCTTAAATACGCCTACTTCTTCAAATAGCGTTTTTTCAGAATTTTCATCAGACAGGGTTGCTGTGGTATCGTCTGCATATTGCAATAGCTTGGCTTCATAATTTCCTATTTTAATTCCTTTGATATCAACATTTTGACGAATGGAGATTGCCAAGCTTTCAACAGCTGAGATAAAGAGATAGGGGGACAAGGGATCACCCTGCCTCACACCACGTTCTAAAGTAAAATAGTCTGATGTCATTACATTATTTATTACACAGCTTTGAATATTTGCATCAAACATTTTGACCCAATTTATAAAATTGGGGCCAAAATTAAAGGCCTCAAGGCAACTGAAAAGATAATGCCATTCTAAAGAGTCGAAAGCTTTTTTAAAGTCAAAGAAAATCAAGATACCTGGAATATTCTTACTGTCTGTAAATTCCATTATATCGAAAATTGATCGAATAGTTTCACCAATATAGCGATCTTCAACATAGCCTGTTTGATTATGATATTCGGTATAACTTTCTTTAATCTTAAGACAATCACTTTTGAAATTATTTTTGCATCCACATTAATAAGAGAGATTGGCCTCCAATTTTCAATGAGAGTTCGATCTTTATGTTGCTTTTCTATAAGAGTTATAATTGCTTTTCTTTGAGAGCTAGACATTTCGCCGTGGTTGAAACACTCCCTCACACTTTCCATAACTAAACTTCTATTGGTATTCCATCATTACCAGGAGATTTGTTACTCTCAAAACTGTTAAGAATGGCTGTAATTTCTTCAACAAATATTTCTTCTTCACAAGATTGTTTTTGTTCTTCTGATAATCTTGGTATATTCAAATTATTTAAAAATTCGTTTGCATTTTCTTTATCCTCATCTGTTACGTTTGAGTGGTACAAGCTATGGTAAAAACGTTTTTGTTCGTTCAGTATCCCAAAAGGATCAGATGTAATGGCACCACTTATTAATAGTTTTCTTATGTGTTTTTTGACGTGATTAAGCTTCTCTAAATTTAGAAAATATTTTGTACTTCCCTCGCCATGCTCGTGCCATCGTGCCCTTGCGCGAATTATTACACCCCTTGTTTTTTCCTCATAATAACTTTCTAGAGTTTCTTTTGCTTCATTTAGAGTATTTAGGTTAGAATTTTTTAGTTGCTTCCTCGTATACTTGTTGTAAATTTTTTCCATTGCAGATCGTTCTTTGGCTTTCTTTTTCGAGAACAAAATAGCATGGTTCCGAATATTATACTTAATCCAATCCAAGATACACCTTTTTTCTGATAAATTCTCGCTTCCTGTTGTTTTCCAAAGTGGAATATTCTGTTTTAATTCTTCCAGATAATTCGGATCTTCAAGAAGACAGACGTTCATTTTCCAGAAGCCACGCCCCTTTAAATTTTGATTGGAGTCGGTTAAATTCAACTCAATTGCTGCATGATCAGTTTTTATAGCTGGAATGATATCGGTTGTATTTACAAAATCCTGTAAGTTGATTGATATCAAGCCAGTAATCTAAACGACAGAAAATTGGTGGAGATTTTTGGCTCCAAGTGTAACTTCTAGTTTGTGGATTTTTAATTCTCCAAACGTCGACAAGGTCCGATTTATTTTGTAAACATTCAATATTGTCTACAACCATTTTTATAGGTACCATAACGCCACCTTTCTTATCTCAAAATCGTCGTACTGGCCGCAAATCATCGCCAAAAAGCAAAAACAGCGCATTTCTATGAAAAGTGCACAAAACGCACGTTTGGGGCCGTGCGGAGCAAGTTTTGGCAAAATCTTAATTTTGAGCACATCAGATCTGAAAATCGTCGTACTGGCCTCAAATCATCGCCATAAAGCGAAAACAGTGCATTTCTATGAAAAGTGCACAAAACGCACGTTTCGGGCCGTGCGGAGTAAGTTTTGGCAAAATCTCACTTTTTAGCACACCAGATCTCAAAATTGTCGCACTGGCCTCAAATGATCGGCAAAAAGCGAAAAAAGTGCATTTCTATGAAAAGTGCACAAAACGCACGTTTGGGGCCGTGCGGAGCAAGTTTTGGCAAAATCTAACTTTTGAGCACATCAGATCTCAAAATCGTCGTACTGGCCTCAAATCATCGCCAAAAAGCGAAAATAGTGCTTTTCTATGAAAAATGCACAAAACGCACTTTTGGAGCCGTGCGGAGCAAGTCTTGGCAAAATCTCACTTTTTAGCACACCAGATCTCAAAGTCATCCTGTTGGACTCAAATCATCGCCAAAAAGCGAAAACAGTGCATTTCTATGAAAAGTTCACGTTTGGGGCCGTGCGGAGCAAGTTTGGGAAAATCTCACTTTTGAGCACACCAGATCTCAAAATCGTCGTACTGGCCTCAAATCATCGCCAAAAAGCAGAAACAGTTTTATTATTATTATTATTATTATTATTATTATTATTATTATTATTATTATTATTATCACTACTACTTAAAAAGAAAAAATTTACAATACTCTAAACAACCACCATAACAGACATACTTACATTTGTCAAGATTTCACAGATTATATACATTACAGCAAAAAAACAGCCGCGCAATTAATGAAATGAATGAGGCTCGTAATAAAGAGAAATTGACAGTTATTTACAGTACACCCTCAGATAAAGCAAAAACA
The DNA here is from genome assembly GCA_022457155.1 of Cladopsammia gracilis. NCBI lineage: Eukaryota > Metazoa > Cnidaria > Anthozoa > Scleractinia > Dendrophylliidae > Cladopsammia > Cladopsammia gracilis. The sequence continues at coordinate 49,175 of JAJGOT010000851.1, read as the reverse complement.
CACACGAACATACACACAAAAGCATACACACGAACCTAATTAAAGGGGGGAAATGTCTTTTGGCCATTTTTCATAAAAGGTTTCTAGTTTATTATTCTTAGTGGAAATATATTTTTCCACAACATATGTGAGCGTCGACAGTAAAAGAGAAAGTGACATAATGTTTCCTGTTCAGTCTTGCAGAAAGTACATTTGTCATGCTGGAGATATCCAATTTTAAAAAGTTTCGCATTGATGTAAAGTATTGAATTTAAAACTTTATATTGAAAGGATTTAACGTAAGGCTCCTGTGCTGTTAAGTGGGGAAGGTTGTAAGCAATTTTTAAGTCTTCGTCAGATAAGCCAAAATCATGTTTTAAATTCTTTGCATTACTACGTAATTGTGCTTTATTTGATATTATTAAAGAATAATAGTCTTTTGTTTTCTTTTCCACTATGTCAAAAATCTCATTTCCCTTTATAAAATAAGTATTATCTGTAAAGGTAGTGTACTCTATTATTTTCAAAGAAGAAGGAATTGCGCGCCTAAGACCTGTCCATGTAAGAAAATTAGCTTTCTCAACTATGTTATTAATTACATTAAAGGGATTCTATATTGTCGAGATTGAACAAGAGATCTTTAATGATACGTATCCCCGAGTCATAATAAGATTTATAAAAAACTGGTTTTCCATCTATTCTTATATCTTTGTTATTCGAAATTATACAGAGCCGTTCTTTATTAGCTAAACAGAGATTTGGAAATTCTAACCAACATTCTGAAAGTTCTCTGTAGAAAACTGAGTTAATTGAAACATCGTCCATTGCATAATTACCTTTAAAAAGCAAAAGACCACCAACATTACGTAGGAGATGTAACAAGTAGAATTTCCACGTACTTTCGTGATCGCTGAAAATACGTTTTAGCCAAGCTAATCGTACAGCTTTGACCAAGCTTTCAATATCTGTCATTTTAATGCCACCGTCTTCATAACTGTTTATTGAAGAGAGCCTTGTTACTTTATCCTTTCCATTCCAAAAAAAGGAGAAAATCAAACAATTTACTTGTTTGATGATTTTACTTGGAGGTGAAAGAACCGAAGATATAAAAACTAGTTTTGGAATAAGTAATGATTTGATTATAGTTACTTTACCATAAATGGACAGTCCTCTAGATGACCATATATTTGTCAGCTGCTTTATGCTGTCAACCTTCTCTTGAAAGTTTTTTTCGTAAAATAATGATAGGTCATATGTACAAAAGGATGGGGACGAGAAAGCCGATGGAATAGACGTGCGTTTTAAGCGCTCCAGCATAAACCGGTTAGAACGATAAATTTCGCTTCAATTTTTTTAACGGACAAATACTTCCATCACCAAACGTATTCTAAAAGCTACAGGAGCCACCAAAACCGAGCGAAAAGCGATCGCAGGTTTCAAGCTCTGAAGAAGAAAACCACTCCGGAGTGCTCGCCGACGACGCCATCTTGATGATTCAAGATATACAGATGAAATTAGAAATGCTGAACATGCTTGACAAAATTAACGAGTGTTTAATTAAGTTTGAAAGCGATATGTGCACCGTCAAAGGTAACGTCTCTGAATTGGAAAAAGGCTTAAACTCCGTTAACAGTGAGGTGGCAGAAATTAAAGAAGACATGGAGAAGAAAGCGGAGAAAGAGAAGCTTGAAGATCTTGAAAACGAAGTTGAAGAATTACGCAACAGGTCTCGGCGAAACAACCTTGTATTCTACAATGTCCCAGAAAAAGCAGAAGGACAAGATTGTGTAGAATTCATTCAAGACTTTATAGCTACTCACATGGGCTTAGAGACCTTATGTGGACAAGTAGAAATAGAACGGGCTCACCGTACACCAACAAAGCGATCGGACAACAACAAGAAACAACCAAGACCAATTTATGTGGCGTTTTTACGATATACTGATAAGGTCAAGATCCTCTCTAATGCTGCTGCTAGACTAAAAGATAATCCCTTTCGCGGAAACTTAATTGGTATTGGGGCTGATTTCGCGAAGAGGACGCAAGAACGACGAAAGGAGCTCGTTCCCTACAAAAAACACCTACAGAAGAAGCTAGGGCAAGAAAGAAAGGTTTTCATTGCATACCCCGCCCACACTGAAGTACCTTGACGAGAATGGCAGTGTGAAAATAGTGCAAGATGAAGAGTTTAAGAAGATGAAAAGCGAAATGATGGAAAATAATAGGAGGTAAAGGAGACTCTGATTGAATGTTTATTCCGGTGCGAGGTTTATCGAACTCCGCGCAACAAGAACTATAAATTTGCTTAGCAATATTCCCCCAGGACGGTTTTTTTACATAATAGGTGTTTTTTTTTGTTATTATCTTTTTACGTTTTTTTTTGTTCGAGTACAAAAGCAGCAAGATTGTCTCTTTTGTTATTCATGTCCTGCTTCTTAGATACAGGTCTGATATACCGCAGGATGAGTCAAAAACAACAAACTAGTCTAAAAACATTTTTCTTTCAAATAGCTTCAGGTCAATTAGTTAACATCACAATTTCATTACAACAGTTTGAAGATGGATAACACTTTCTCTTCTATTACCCTCAAAATTATTTCCTTAAATGTAAGAGGTTTGAACAACTCTATTAAACGCAGAAAAATCTTTAATTGGCTTCATAAACAAACAGCTCACTGCTATTTTCTCCAAGAAACCTTTAGCACTAAGCAAACTATAGACATATGGGAATCGGAATGGGGCGGGAAAATTTTTTACAGTCATGGATCCAATCACAGCAAAGGTGTGATGATTCTTGTAAACCCTCGGTATAAGTTAGAGGTGATAAAAAGTACCAAAGACAAAAAAGGAAGATCAATAATCCTGGACACCAAATTAGATAATCAACGCCTCGTACTTGTCAATATTTATGCCCCAAATGACACTTCACAACAAATCAAGTTTTTTCAGGAACTAAACAAAACGCTAGCTGACTATGCAGATAACAATTTGATAATTGGTGGAGACTTCAATTGCGCGCTAACGCCTAAAGATAGAAAAAGCGTTAAACAAGCCACGAATAAACACTCTGTCATAAAAGAAATTGAGAATCTTTGCTCACACTTTGCCCTTACGGACATTTGGCGCGAACTAAATCCACAAACTTTGTCTTTCACGTGGCGTGACAAGGCTTTCAAGTCTCAGAGCCGTCTAGATTTTTTCCTAATCACATCTGATTTAGTTAATGTAACCAACGAGTGTAATATCATACATACACCATTCTCAGATCATTCTTCTATTATGCTAAATATTCGATCACTCGACCAGCGTAAGAGATCCGGCCCTGGTTTCTGGAAATTTAACGCAAGCCTATTGGAAGATGAAAAGTATGTTGAAAAAATACGAGAAAATATTTCAATTTTCAGAGAAAAGTACAAGGATGTCACAGATCTTGGTTTGAAATGGGATGTCATCAAGATGGAAATTAGAAGCTTCACACTTCAGTACTCTAAGAAAAAAGCAAAAATAGAAAGAGATAAAGAAAATGAGTTGCTAATTAAACTTAACAACCTGCAAGAAAAACTATCTTCCGCAAAAAATAACCACAAATTGTTGAACGAGTATAATGTTCTAAAAGCCAAATTAGAAAAAATATTAAATAAAAAAATCAAAGGGACGATCTTACGCAGCAAAGCTCGATGGTATGAAAATGGAGAAAAAAATTCCAAGTACTTTCTCAATCTTGAAAAACGAAATTTCCTAAGGAAAAAAATCTCAAAGCTTAAATTATCTAATGGTGAAGAAACCGACGATCGAAAAAAATTCTCGAAGAAGAGAAAATATTTTATAAAAACTTGTATTCTACTAATAATGTCGATCCCGATAACTCTGAGTTTGACATATTTTTTAACAATGACCTGTTAACACCACTTAATGAAGATCAATCTATGAAGTGCGAAGGTATTCTATCTGAACAAGAGTGTTACCAAGCTTTAAAAGACATGGTCAACAATAAAACGCCGGGCTCGGATGGTTTTTCAAGTGAATTTTACAAAGTTTTCTGGGATGACATCAATCAAGATGTTATTGCGGGCATCAACTATGGCTTTGAAAAACGTCAACTGTCAATATGCCAGAAAAGAGGTATTATTACACTCGTACCAAAAAAGGACAAACCGACTAACCTCCTAGGAAATCTGAGACCTATATCACTTTTAAATACAGATTACAAAATTGCTACGAAAGCAATTGCAAAAAGACTTGAAACTGTTTTGCCACTTGTGATAAACCCTGATCAAACCGGCTATATCAAGGGACGATATATTGGAGAAAATGTAAGACTTATCAGTGATATTATTAACTACACCGCAACAAAAAATCTTCCCGGCCTCGCTGTTTTCCTAGACTTTGAAAAGCGTTTGATTCTATAGAATGGAATTTCTTTTTTAAAGTTCTTGATAAGCTTAACTTTGGACCTGACTTTAAAAATTGGGTGCAAACTTTCTACTGCAATATAACAAGCTGTGTTACAAACAACGGTTTTGCATCTGATTTTTTTAACCTGGAGCGAGGAGTCAGGCAGGGATGCCCTTTGTCAGGCATGCTTTTTGTTTTAGGTATTGAAGTACTAGCACTTGCGATCAAACAAAACTCTAAAATTGAAGGCATCGCAGTAGGACAACGTGAAATAAAAATAACACAGTATGCAGATGATACAACGGTTTTTCTAAAAAACCTTAGCTCTATGAGTGCATTGTTGGAGCTCCTGGAAAAGTTTGAAAGATGTTCAGGACTAAAAATTAATCCCACGAAATCAGAAGCTCTTTGGCTGGGAAAATGGAAAACAGAGAAGATACCCCATTTAACGTTAAGTGGCCAAAAGAATCTGTTTTTGCTCTGGGGATACACTTCTCAAATTGCAAGAAAACAAGCGACAAATTGAATTTTTATAATAAATTAGATGCTTTGGATAACACACTAAACAATTGGAAGAGACGAAAATTAACCCTATTAGGCAAGATTAATATTGTAAAATCCCTGGGCCTTTCAAAGCTTATTTTCAATGCATCTGTACTTCCAGTCCCTGAAAAATTTAGTGACCAGGTAAACAAGATCACCTTTAATTTTATCTGGGGAAACAAAATAGCCAAAATTAAAAAGACCACAATCATTGGCGAACGCGAAAATGGAGGCCTGAACATGATTGATTTTACTTTAATGAACAAAGCTTTAAAATGCATATGGATAAAGCGATTTAAACTGAATGAGAATTCAGCATGGACGGCTATTGCTAATGAAGCCACTTTACACTTGGGGGGGGGGGGGTTACTTTCCTCTCAAACTGCAACTGTAACGACAAAGACATTAACATTAAAGAGCTCCCACTCTTTTACATAAGAACACTTCAGTACTGGTTTGAGTTAAAAGATGTGCAGAATAATATCAAGCCATGCACAAAGAAAACGGTTATATGGAACAATAGGGATATCAAAATTGATCATAAAATGATTTTCTATCGAGCATGGTTTGATGAAGGAGTTTCTACTTTAGAAAACCTTCTCGACCATAATCTTGATTTCCTCACTTACGAAGAATTTAAATTCCGATACCAGTTAAAAACAAATATTCTGACTTATTACGGAGTAATAAACGCTATTCCAAATGAATATAAAAAATCTATAAATCAAATGAACATACAGCAAGAGCAACTTACACAGCCATGTCAGAATTTGAAAGCACTAACAACCAAAGCTATACATAAAAGTTTTGTTAATCATATATTTGAAGAACCGACCGCCAAACAACGCCTGATTGACAATGGCTTACCACCGGACCAAATAAACAATTACTTTAACTTAGCGTTTTCTATCACCAAAGAAACAAAGTTGACTATGTTCCAATACAAGATTTTACACGACATAGTTTTCACTAAAAGCAAACTGTTTAAAGCTAAACTCGCAAACAGTGATCTCTGTTATCTATGCTTACAAATAAAACAAGATTTGAAGCACATGCTTGTCTCATGTCGGGCCGTTTCGGAGTTCTGGAAAGCTTTTCATAGAAATGCACTGTTTTCGCTTTTTGGCGATGATTTGAGGGCAGTACGACGATTTTGAGATCTGGTGTGCTAAAAAGTGAGATTTTGCCAAAACTTGCTTCGCACGGCCCCAAACGTGCGTTTTGTGCACTTTTCATAGAAATGCACTGTTTTCGCCTTTGGCGATGACTTGAGGCCAGTACGACGATTTTGAGATCTGGTGTGCTAAAAAGTGAGGTTTTGCGAAAACTTGCTCCGCACGGCCCGAAACGTGCGTTTTGTGCACTTTTCATAGAAATGCACTGTTTTCGCTTTTTGGCGATGATTTGAGGCCAGTGCGACGATTTTGAGATCGGGTGCTGCTCAAAAGTAAGGTTTTGCCAAAACTTGCTCCGCATGGCCCCAAACGTGCGTTTTGTGCACTTTTCATAGAAATGCACTGATTTTGCTTTTCGGCGATGATTTGCGGCCAGTACGACGATTTTGAGATAAGAAAGGTGGCGTTATGGTACCTATAAAAATGGTTATAGACAATATTGAATGTTTACAAAATAAATCGGACCTTGTCGACGTTTGGAGAATTAAAAATCCACAAACTAGAAGTTACACTTGGAGCCAAACATCTCCACCAATTTTCTGTCGTTTAGATTACTGGCTTGATATCAAACAACTTACAGGATTTTGTAAATACAACCGATATCATTCCAGCTATAAAAACTGATCATGCAGCAATTGAGTTGAATTTAACCGACTCCAATCAAAACTTAAAGGGGCCTGGCTTCTGGAAAATGAACGTCTCTCTTCTTGAAGATCCGAATTATCTGGAAGAATTAAAACAAAATATTCCACTTTGGAAAACAACAGGAAGCGAGAATTTATCAGAAAAAAGGTGTATCTGGGATTGGATTAAGTATAATATTCGAAACCATGCTATTTTGTTCTCGAAAAAGAAAGCCAAAGAACGATCTGCAATGGAAAAAAATTTACAACAAGTATACGAGGAAGCAACTAAAAAATTCGAACAGGACCCATCCGACTATAACCTAAATACTCTAAATGAAGCAAAAGAAACTCTAGAAAGTTATTATGAGGAAAAACAAGGCGTGTAATTATTCGCGCAAGGGCACGATGGCACGAGCATGGCGAGAGAAGTACAAAATATTAATCACGTCAAAAAACGCATAAGAAAACTATTAATAAGTGGTGCCATTACATCTGATCCTTTTGGGATACTGAACGAACAAAAACGTTTTTACCATAGCTTGTACCACTCAAACGTAACAGATATAGGATAAAGAAAATGCAAACGAATTTTTAAATAATTTGAATTTACCAAGATTATCAGAAGAACAAAAACAATCTTGTGAAGAAGAACTATTTGTTGAAGAAATTACAGCCATTCTTAACAGTTTTGAGAGTAACAAATCTCCTGGTAATGATGGAATACCAATAGAAGTTTAGTTATGGAAAGTGTGAGGGAGCTTATAGAAAAGCAACATAAAGATCGAACTCTCATTGAAAATTGGAGGCCAATCTCTCTTATTAATGTGGATGCAAAAATAATTTCAAAAGTGATTGTCTTAAGATTAAAGAAAGTTATACCGAATATCATAATCAAACAGGTTATGTTGAAGATCGCTATATTGGTGAGACTATTCGATCAATTTTCGATATAATGGAATTTACAGACAGTAAGAATATTCCAGGTATCTTGATTTTCTTTGACTTTAAAAAAGCTTTCGACTCTTTAGAATGGCATTATCTTTTCAGTTGCCTTGAGGCCTTTAATTTTGGCCCCAATTTTACAAATTGGGTCAAAATGTTTTATACAAATATTCAAAGCTGTGTAATAAATAATGTAATGACATCAGACTATTTTACTTTAGAACGTGGTGTGAGGCAGGGTGATCCCTTGTCCCCCTATCTCTTTATCTTAGCTGTTGAAAGCTTGGCAATCTCCATTCGTCAAAATGTTGATATCAAAGGAATTAAAATAGGAAATTATGAAGCCAAGCTATTGCAATATGCAGACGATACCACAGCAACCCTGTCTGATGAAAATTCTGCAAAAACGCTATTTGAAGAACTAGACGTATTTAAGAACTTCAGTGGGTTGGAGATAAATAGTTCTAAAACAGAAGGAATGTGGATTGGTTCGCTTAAAAGAAAAGACGAAAAACCTTTTGGTATTAAATGGCCAAGTGAACCCATTAAAGCTTTAGGAACCTTTTGTACATATATATTTTTTTTAATGGATATTACTCACATCTAATTACAATACTACAGTACATTACATTACAGTCATGTACAAAATACAAAGTACAGTAAAATACAAGTCTGATTTTGAGTAGTGTTACTATTTAAATCGATGTTGTTAGTAAACAAACTTCTTGTCAATTAAAGGTTTCCATTTCTTATAGTAATATTCAGTTGAATTAGTACTTACTGATATTTGTTTTTCTATCTCCGCTTTGTTTACCACTATTGTTTGATAAACACTTAATGACAGAGGATCTTCATTAATACTACAGCAGTATATATAGTATTTCGCAAGTAGCAAGAGATGATTAGTTAACTTATTGAGGTAATCGTTACCAATAATACCATACAATATTTTAACAGTATATAATTCTAGTTTTATTGATAGGTATGTTTCATACCAGTCTAGAAAAGCTTTCCAGAACTCCGAAACGGCCCGACATGAGACAAGCATGTGCTTCAAATCTTGTTTTATTTGTAAGCATAGATAACAGAGATCACTGTTTGCGAGTTTAGCTTTAAACAGTTTGCTTTTAGTGAAAACTATGTCGTGTAAAATCTTGTATTGGAACATAGTCAACTTTGTTTCTTTGGTGATAGAAAACGCTAAGTTAAAGTAATTGTTTATTTGGTCCGGTGGTAAGCCATTGTCAATCAGGCGTTGTTTGGCGGTCGGTACTTCAAATATATGATTAACAAAACTTTTATGTATAGCTTTGGTTGTTAGTGCTTTCAAATTCTGACATGGCTGTGTAAGTTGCTCTTGCTGTATGTTCATTTGATTTATAGATTTTTTTATATTCATTTGGAATAGCGTTTATTACTCCGTAATAAGTCAGAATATTTGTTTTTAACTGGTATCGGAATTTAAATTCTTCGTAAGTGAGGAAATCAAGATTATGGTCGAGAAGGTTTTCTAAAGTAGAAACTCCTTCATCAAACCATGCTCGATAGAAAATCATTTTATGATCAATTTTGATATCCCTATTGTTCCATATAACCGTTTTCTTTGTGCATGGCTTGATATTATTCTGCACATCTTTTAACTCAAACCAGTACTGAAGTGTTCTTATGTAAAAGAGTGGGAGCTCTTTAATGTTAATGTCTTTGTCGTTACAGTTGCAGTTTGAGAGGAAAGTAACCCCCCCCCCCCCCAAGTGTAAAGTGGCTTCATTAGCAATAGCCGTCCATGCTGAATTCTCATTCAGTTTAAATCGCTTTATCCATATGCATTTTAAAGCTTTGTTCATTAAAGTAAAATCAATCATGTTCAGGCCTCCATTTTCGCGTTCGCCAATGATTGTGGTCTTTTTAATTTTGGCTATTTTGTTTCCCCAGATAAAATTAAAGGTGATCTTGTTTACCTGGTCACTAAATTTTTCAGGGACTGGAAGTACAGATGCATTGAAAATAAGCTTTGAAAGGCCCAGGGATTTTACAATATTAATCTTGCCTAATAGGGTTAATTTTCGTCTCTTCCAATTGTTTAGTGTGTTATCCAAAGCATCTAATTTATTATAAAAATTCAATTTGTCGCTTGTTTTCTTGCAATTTGAGAAGTGTATCCCCAGAGCAAAAACAGATTCTTTTGGCCACTTAACGTTAAATGGGGTATCTTCTCTGTTTTCCATTTTCCCAGCCAAAGAGCTTCTGATTTCGTGGGATTAATTTTTAGTCCTGAACATCTTTCAAACTTTTCCAGGAGCTCCAACAATGCACTCATAGAGCTAAGGTTTTTTAGAAAAACCGTTGTATCATCTGCATACTGTGTTATTTTTATTTCACGTTGTCCTACTGCGATGCCTTCAATTTTAGAGTTTTGTTTGATCGCAAGTGCTAGTACTTCAATACCTAAAACAAAAAGCATGCCTGACAAAGGGCATCCCTGCCTGACTCCTCGCTCCAGGTTAAAAAAATCAGATGCAAAACCGTTGTTTGTAACACAGCTTGTTATATTGCAGTAGAAAGTTTGCACCCAATTTTTAAAGTCAGGTCCATAGTTAAGCTTATCAAGAACTTTAAAAAAGAAATTCCATTCTATAGATCGAATCAAACGCTTTTCAAAGTCTAGGAAAACAGCGAGGCCGGGAAGATTTTTTGTTGCGGTGTAGTTAATAATATCACTGATAAGTCTTACATTTTCTCCAATATATCGTCCCTTGATATAGCCGGTTTGATCAGGGTTTATCACAAGTGGCAAAACAGTTTCAAGTCTTTTTGCAATTGCTTTCGTAGCAATTTTGTAATCTGTATTTAAAAGTGATATAGGTCTCAGATTTCCTAGGAGGTTAGTCGGTTTGTCCTTTTTTGGTACGAGTGTAATAATACCTCTTTTCTGGCATATTGACAGTTGACGTTTTTCAAAGCCATAGTTGATGCCCGCAATAACATCTTGTTTGATGTCATCCCAGAAAACTTTGTAAAATTCACTTGAAAAACCATCCGAGCCCGGCGTTTTATTGTTGACCATGTCTTTTAAAGCTTGGTAACACTCTTGTTCAGATAGAATACCTTCGCACTTCATAGATTGATCTTCATTAAGTGGTGTTAACAGGTCATTGTTAAAAAATATGTCAAACTCAGAGTTATCGGGATCGACATTATTAGTAGAATACAAGTTTTTATAAAATATTTTCTCTTCTTCGAGAATTTTTTTCGATCGTCGGTTTCTTCACCATTAGATAATTTAAGCTTTGAGATTTTTTTCCTTAGGAAATTTCGTTTTTCAAGATTGAGAAAGTACTTGGAATTTTTTTCTCCATTTTCATACCATCGAGCTTTGCTGCGTAAGATCGTCCCTTTGATTTTTTTATTTAATATTTTTTCTAATTTGGCTTTTAGAACATTATACTCGTTCAACAATTTGTGGTTATTTTTTGCGGAAGATAGTTTTTCTTGCAGGTTGTTAAGTTTAATTAGCAACTCATTTTCTTTATCTCTTTCTATTTTTGCTTTTTTCTTAGAGTACTGAAGTGTGAAGCTTCTAATTTCCATCTTGATGACATCCCATTTCAAACCAAGATCTGTGACATCCTTGTACTTTTCTCTGAAAATTGAAATATTTTCTCGTATTTTTTCAACATACTTTTCATCTTCCAATAGGCTTGCGTTAAATTTCCAGAAACCAGGGCCGGATCTCTTACGCTGGTCGAGTGATTGAATATTTAGCATAATAGAAGAATGATCTGAGAATGGTGTATGTATGATATTACACTCGTTGGTTACATTAACTAAATCAGATGTGATTAGGAAAAAATCTAGACGGCTCTGAGACTTGAAAGCCTTGTCACGCCACGTGAAAGACAAAGTTTGTGGATTTAGTTCGCGCCAAATGTCCGTAAGGGCAAAGTGTGAGCAAAGATTCTCAATTTCTTTTATGACAGAGTGTTTATTCGTGGCTTGTTTAACGCTTTTTCTATCTTTAGGCGTTAGCGCGCAATTGAAGTCTCCACCAATTATCAAATTGTTATCTGCATAGTCAGCTAGCGTTTTGTTTAGTTCCTGAAAAAACTTGATTTGTTGTGAAGTGTCATTTGGGGCATAAATATTGACAAGTACGAGGCGTTGATTATCTAATTTGGTGTCCAGGATTATTGATCTTCCTTTTTTGTCTTTGGTACTTTTTATCACCTCTAACTTATACCGAGGGTTTACAAGAATCATCACACCTTTGCTGTGATTGGATCCATGACTGTAAAAAATTTTCCCGCCCCATTCCGATTCCCATATGTCTATAGTTTGCTTAGTGCTAAAGGTTTCTTGGAGAAAATAGCAGTGAGCGGTTTGTTTATGAAGCCACTTAAAGATTTTTCTGCGTTAAATAGAGTTGTTCAAACCTCTTACATTTAAGGAAATAATTTTGAGGGTAATAGAAGAGAAAGTGTTATCCACCTTCAAACTGTTGTAATGAAATTGTGATGTTAACTAATTGACCTGAAGCTATTTGAAAGAAAAATGTTTTTAGACTAGTGTGATGTTTTTGACTCATCCTGCGGTATATCAGACCTGTATCTAAGAAGCAGGACATGAATACGGTACATATACAAAAGACACAAATAACAAAAGAGACAATCTTGCTGCTTTTGTACTCGAACAAAAAAAAACGTAAAAAGATAATAACAAAAAAAAAAACACCTATTATGTAAAAAAACCGTCCTGGGGGAATATTGCTAAGCAAATTTATAGTTCTTGTTGCGCGGAGTTCGATAAACCTCGCACCGGAATAAACATTCAATCAGAGTCTCCTTTACCTCCTATTATTTTCCATCATTTCGCTTTTCATCTTCTTAAACTTTTCATCTTGCACTATTTTCACACTGCCATTCTCGTCAAGGTACTTCAGTGTGGGCGGGGTATGCAATGAAAACCTTTCTTTCTTGCCCTAGCTTCTTCTGTAGGTGTTTTTTGTAGGGAACGAGCTCCTTTCGTCGTTCTTGCGTCCTCTTCGCGAAATCAGCCCCAATACCAATTAAGTTTCCGCGAAAGGGATTATCTTTTAGTCTAGCAGCAGCATTAGAGAGGATCTTGACCTTATCAGTATATCGTAAAAACGCCACATAAATTGGTCTTGGTTGTTTCTTGTTGTTGTCCGATCGCTTTGTTGGTGTACGGTGAGCCCGTTCTATTTCTACTTGTCCACATAAGGTCTCTAAGCCCATGTGAGTAGCTATAAAGTCTTGAATGAATTCTACACAATCTTGTCCTTCTGCTTTTTCTGGGACATTGTAGAATACAAGGTTGTTTCGCCGAGACCTGTTGCGTAATTCTTCAACTTCGTTTTCAAGATCTTCAAGCTTCTCTTTCTCCGCTTTCTTCTCCATGTCTTCTTTAATTTCTGCCACCTCACTGTTAACGGAGTTTAAGCCTTTTTCCAATTCAGAGACGTTACCTTTGACGGTGCACATATCGCTTTCAAACTTAATTAAACACTCGTTAATTTTGTCAAGCATGTTCAGCTTTTCTAATTTCATCTGTATATCTTGAATCATCAAGATGGCGTCGTCGGCGAGCACTCCGGAGTGGTTTTCTTCTTCAGAGCTTGAAACCCGCGATCGTTTTTCGCTCGGTTTTGGTGGCATCCTGTAGCTTTTAGAATACGTTTGGTGATGGAAGTATTTATCCGTTAAAAAAATTGAAGCGAAATTTATCGTTCTAACCGGTTTATGCTGGAGCGCTTAAAACGCACGTCTATTCCATCGGCTTTCTCGTCCCCATCCTTTTGTACATATGACCTATCATTCTACGAAAAAAACTTTCAAGAGAAGGTTGACAGCATAAAGCAGCTGACAAATATATGGTCATCTAGAGGACTGTCCATTTATGGTAAAGTAACTATAATCAAATCATTACTTATTCCAAAGCTAGTTTTTATATCTTCGGTTCTTTCACCTCCAAGTAAAATCATCAAACAAGTAAATAGTTTGATTTTCTCCTTTTTTTGGAATGGAAAGGATAAAGTAACAAGGCTCTCTTCAATAAACAGTTATGAAGACGGTGGCATTAAAATGACAGATATTGAAAGCTTGGTCAAAGCTGTACGATTAGCTTGGCTAAAACGTATTTTCAGCGATAACGAAAGTACGTGGAAATTCTACTTGTTACATCTCCTACGTAATGTTGGTGGTCTTTTGCTTTTTAAAGGTAATTATGCAATGGACGATCTTTCAATTAACTCAGTTTTCTACAGAGAACTTTCAGAATGTTGGTTAGAATTTCCAAATCTCTGTTTAGCTAATAAAGAACGGCTCTGTATAATTTCGAATAACAAAGATATAAGAATAGATGGAAAACCAGTTTTTTATAAATCTTATTATGACTCGGGGATACGTATCATTAAAGATCTCTTGTTCAATCTCGACAATATAGAATCCTTTAATGTAATTAATAACATAGTTGAGAAAGCTAATTTTCTTACATGGACAGGTCTTAGGCGCGCAATTCCTTCTTCTTTGAAAATAATAGAGTACACTACCTTTACAGATAATACTTATTTTATAAAGGGAAATGAGATTTTTGACATAGTGGAAAAGAAAACAAAAGACTATTATTCTTTAATAATATCAAATAAAGCACAATTACGTAGTAATGCAAAGAATTTAAAACATGATTTTGGCTTATCTGACGAAGACTTAAAAATTGCTTACAACCTTCCCCACTTAACAGCACAGGAGCCTTACGTTAAATCCTTTCAATATAAAGTTTTAAATTCAATACTTTACATCAATGCGAAACTTTTTAAAATTGGATATCTCCAGCATGACAAATGTACTTTCTGCAAGACTGAACAGGAAACATTATGTCACTTTCTCTTTTACTGTCGACGCTCACATATGTTGTGGAAAAATATATTTCCACTAAGAATAATAAACTAGAAACCTTTTATGAAAAATGGCCAAAAGACAGTTCCCCCCTTTAATTAGGTTCGTGTGTATGCTTTTGTGAGTATGTTCGTGTGTGTTTTTGCTTTATCTGAGGGTGTACTGTAAATAACTGTCAATTTCTCTTTATCAACATAATTAAGCATTAATACGAGCCTCATTCATTAATTGCGCGGCTGTTTTTTTGCTGTAATGTATATAATCTGTGAAATCTTGACAAATGTAAGTTTGTCTGTTATGGCGGTTGTTTAGAGTATTGTAAATTTTTTCTTTTAAGTAGTAGTAATAATAATAATAATAATAAAACTGTTTCCGCTTTTTGGCCATGATTTGAGGCCAGTACGACGATTTTGAGATCTGGTGTGCTCAAAAGTGAGATTTTGCCAAGACTTGCTCCGCACGGCTCCAAAAGTGCGTTTTGAGCATTTTTCATAGAAAAGCACTATTTTCGCTTTTTGGCGATGATTTGAGGCCAGTACGACGATTTTGAGATCTGATGTGCTCAAACGTTAGATTTTGCCAAAACTTGCTCCGCACGGCCCCAAACGTGCGTTTTGTGCACTTTTCATAGAAATGCACTTTTTTCGCTTTTTGCCGATCATTTGAGGCCAGTGCGACAATTTTGAGATCTGGTGTGCTAAATAGTGAGATTTTGCCAAAACTTACTCCGCACGGCCCGAAACGTGCGTTTTGTGCACTTTTCATAGAAATGCACTGTTTTTGCTTTATGGCGATGATTTGAGGCCAGTGCGAGGATTTTGAGATCTGGTGTGCTCAAAAGTGAGATATTGCCAAAACTTACTCCGCACGGCCCGAAACGTGCCTTTTGTGCACTTTTCATAGAAATGCACTGTTTTCGCTTTTTGGCGATGATTTGAGGGCAGTACGACGATTTTGAGATCTGGTGTGCTAAAAAGTGAGATTTTGCCAAAACTTGCTCCGCACGGCCCCAAACGTGCATTTTGTGCACTTTTCATAGAAATGCACTGTTTTCGCCTTTGGCGATGACTTGAGGGCCAGTACGACGATTTTGAGATCTGGTGTGCTAAAAAGTGAGATTTTGCCAAAACTTGCTCCGCACGGCCCGAAACGTGCGTTTTGTGCACTTTTCATAGAAATGCACTGTTTTCGCTTTTTAGCGATGATTTGAGGCCAGTGCGACGATTTTGAGATCGGGTGTGCTCAAAAGTAAGATTTTGCCAAAACTTGCTCCGCACGGCCCCAAACGTGCGTTTTGTGCACTTTTCATAGAAATGCACTGTTTTCGCTTTTTGGCGATGATTTGCCGCCAGTACGACGATTTGGAGATAAGAAAGGTGGCGTTATGGTACCTATAAAAATGGTTATAGACAATATTGAATGTTTACAAAATAAATCGGACCTTGTCGACGTTTGGAGAATTAAAAATCCACAAACTAGAAGTTACACTTGGAGCCAAAAATCTCCACCAATTTTCTGTCGTTTAGATTACTGGCTTGATATCAAACAACTTACAGGATTTTGTAAATACAACCGATATCATTCCAGCTATAAAAACTGATCATGCAGCAATTGAGTTGAATTTAACCGACTCCAATCAAAACTTAAAGGGGCCTGGCTTCTGGAAAATGAACGTCTCTCTTCTTGAAGATCCGAATTATCTGGAAGAATTAAAACAAAATATTCCACTTTGGAAAACAACAGAAAGCGAGAATTTATCAGAAAAAAGGTGTATCTGGGATTGGATTAAGTATAATATTCGGAACCATGCTATTTTGTTCTCGAAAAAGAAAGCCAAACAACGATCTGCAATGGAAAAAAATTTACAACAAGTGTACGAGGAAGCAACTAAAAAATTCGAACAGGACCTTCCCGACTATAACCTAAATACTCTAAATGAAGCAAAAGAAACTCTAGAAAGTTATTATTAGGAAAAAACAAGGTGTGTAATTATTCGCGCAAGGGCACGATGGCACGAGCATGGCGAGAGAAGTACAAAATATTTTCTAAATTTAGAGAAGCTTAATCACGTCAAAAAACACATAAGAAAACTATAAATAAGTGGTGCCATTACATCTGATCCTTTTGGGATACTGAACGAACAAAAACGTTTTTACCATAGCTTGTACCACTCAAACGTAACAGATGAGGATAAAGAAAATGCAAACGAATTTTTAAATAATTTGAATATACCAAGATTATCAGAAGAACAAAAACAATCTTGTGAAGAAGAAATATTTGTTGAAGAAATTACAGCCATTCTTAACAGTTTCGAGAGTAACAAATCTCCTGGTAATGATGGAATACCAATAGAAGTTTAGATATGGAAAGTGTGAGGGAGTGTTTCAACCACGGCGAAATGTCTAGCTCTCAAAGAAAAGCAATTATAACTCTTATAGAAAAGCAACATAAAGATCGAACTCTCATTGAAAATTGGAGGCCAATCTCTCTTATTAATGTGGATGCAAAAATAATTTCAAAAGTGATTGCTTTAAGATTAAAGAAAGTTTTACCGAATATCATAATCAAACATGTTATGTTGAAGATCGCTATATTCGTGAGACTATTCGATCAATTTTCGATATAATGGAATTTACAGACATTACGAATATTCCAGGTATCTTGATTTTCTTTGACTTTAAAAAAGCTTTCGACTCTTTAGAATGGCATTATCTTTTCAGTTGCCTTGAGTCCTTTCATTTTGGCCCCAATTTTATAAATTGGGTCAAAATGTTTTATACTTGGAGGTGAAAGAACCGAAGATATAAAAACTAGTTTTGGAATAAGTAATGATTTGATTATAGTTACTTTACCATCAGACTATTTTACTTTAGAACGTGGTGTGAGGCAGGGTGATCCCTTGTCCCCCTATCTCTTTATCTTAGCTGTTGAAAGCTTGGCAATCTCCATTCGTCAAAATGTTGATATCAAAGGAATTAAAATAGGAAATTATGAAGCCAAGCTATTGCAATATATAGACGATACCACAGCAACCCTGTCTGTTGATAATTCTGCAAAAACGCTATTTGAAGAAGTAGACGTATTTAAGAACTTCAGTGGGTTGGAGATAAATAGTTCTAAAACAGAAGGAATGTGGATTGGTTCGCTTAAAAGAAAAGACGAAAAACCGTTTGGTATTAAATGGCCAAGTGAACCCATTAAAGCTTTAGGAACCTTTTTTACATATGACCTATCATTATTTTACGAAAAATCTTTCAAGAGAAGGTTGACAGCATAAAGCAGCTGACAAATATATGGTCATCTAGAGGACTGTCCATTTATGGTAAAGTAACTATAATCAAATCATTACTTATTTCAAAACTAGTTTTTATATCTTCGGTTCTTTCACCTCCAAGTAAAATCACCAAACAAGTAAATAGTTTGATTTTCTCCTTTTTATGGAATGGAAAGGATAAAGTAACAAGGCTCTCTTCAATAAACAGTTATGAAGACGGTGGCATTAAAATGACAGATATTGAAAGCTTGGTCAAAGCTGTACGATTAGCTTGGCTAAAACGTATTTTCAGCGATAAGTACAGCCATTTTTCGGGAATTTTCGGTTTTAGCCCTCGCACATCCTTAATACTCTTCGTAAATGCATTGTAATGACACTGTCCCACCAAAATGGCAAAATGTCGCTTAACTAATTTCCACGTTATATCGCCAAATGGCACAAAATATACAACTTAGTAGGATAAAAAGATCCTATCGTACGAAACGAAAGTAGTAGTTTAGAGATAAAGCGCAGGATTGCAAGGATTGAAATGGATTGCAGTTTAGCTTTATATCAAAGTTGCCTTTGTTTGCAGGAGAGCCATTGTCAATCCTGAAATTTATCTGAAATCAAAATGCGTGCGTTATAACGGCTAAGTCTATTTATAGCTGCTTTATTTGGTTGTATTTGCTTAGCTAATGTTTGTAAGATGGAAAAATAAATTGTTTGTTTATCATAACTTATGAGACATTTGTTGGCTCCAAGGAGAAAAATTACGGTGCCTCTTCGTCAATATTTCGGGCATTTTCGGTTTTAGCCGTCGCACATCGTGAATACTCTTCGTAAATGCATAGTAACGACACTGTCCCGCCGAAATGGCAATATATCGCTTAACTAATTTCCACGTTATATCGCCAAATGGCACGAAATATACAACTTAGTAGGATAAAAAGATCCTATAATACAAAATAAAATCAAAGTTGCCTTTGTTTGCAAGAGAGGCAGTGTCAATCGTTACATTTATCTGAAATCAAAATGCGTGCGTTATAACGGCTCAGTCTATTTTTAGCTGCTTTACTTTGTTGAATTTGCTTAGCTAATGTTTGTAAGATGGAAAAATAAATTGTTTGCTTATCATAACTTATGAGACATTTTTTGACTCCTGGGAGAACAATTACGGAGCTTCTTCGTCATTATTTCGGGAATTTTTGGTTTTAGCCCTCGCACATCGTGAATACTCTTCGTAAATGCATAGTAATGACACTGTCCCGCCGAAATTGCAAAATGTCGCTTAACTTATTTCCACATTATATCGCCAAATGGAACAAAATATTCAACTTGGTTGGATAAAATATCCCATAGAACAAAACAAAAGAAGTAGTTTAGAGATAATGCGCAGGATTGCAAGGATTGATGTGGATTACAGTTTAGGGGTCTCTCTGTATGTACCGGTACCTATGAACCACTCATTATTTTCTATTGTTTGTGAGGTATTGTATTTTTGGTCTTGTTTTGCATTTGTATTATTGTCGTTCTTTGTTCCTTTTGTTTTACGTAATATGTGACCGGTGAATGCAGAATCTACCCAGTTTAGCTTGAAATCAAAGTTGTCTGTATTTGCAGGAGAGGCAGTGTCAATAGTGACATTTATCTGAAATCAAAATGCGTGCGTTATAACGGCTCAGTCTATTTTGAGCCGCTTTACTTAGTTGCATTTGCTTAGCTAATGTTTGTAAGATGGAAAAATAAATTGTTTGTTTGTCATAACTTCTGAGATGTTTTTTGGCTCCACGGAAAAAAATTACGGAGCCTTTTCGTCAATACTTTTCGTAAATGCATAATAATGACACTGTCCCGCCGAAATGGCAAAATGTCGCTTAACTTATTTCCACGTTATATCGCCAAATGGCACAAAATATACAACTTAGTGGGATAAAAAGATTCTATAGTACAAAACAAAAGTAGTAGTTTAGAGATAAAGCGCAGGATTGCATCGATTGAAGTGGATTACAGTTTAGCTTTATATCAAAGTTGCCTTTGTTTGCAGGAGAGGCATTGTCAATCGTGACATTGACCTGAAATCAAAATGCGTGCGTTATAACTGCTCAGTGTATTTTTAGCTGTTTTACTTCGTTGAATTTGCTTAGCTAATGTTTGTAAGATGAAAAAATAAATTGTTTGTTTATCATAACTTATGAGACATTTGTTGGCTCCTAGGAGAAAAATTACGGAGCTTCTTCGTCATTATTTCGGGCATTTTCGGTTTTAGCCGTCGCACGTCGTGAATAATCTTCGTAAATGCATACTGATGGGACTGTCCCACCGAAATTGCAAAATGTCGCTAAGCTTATTTCCACGTTATATCGCTACATGGCAGAAAATATACAACTTAGTAGGATAAAAAGATCCTATACTACAAAATAAAAGTAGTAGTTTGGAAATTAAGCGCAGAATTGCAAGGATTAAAGTGGATTACAGTTTAGCTTGATATCAAAGTGTCCTTTGTTTACTGGAGAGGCAGTGTCAATCTTGACATTTATCTGAAATCAAAATGCGTGCGTTATAACGGCTAAGTCTATTTTAGCTGCTTTACTTCGTTGTATTTGCTTAGCTAACGCTTGTAAGATGGAAAAATAAATTGTTTGTTTATCATAACTTATGAGACATTTGTTGGCTCCAAGGAGAAAAATTACGGAGCCTCTTCGTCAATATTTCAGGCTTTTTCGGTTTTAGCCGTCGCACATCCTTAATACTCTTCCTAAATGCATAGTAACGACACTGTCCCGCCGAAATGGCAATATATCGCTTAACTAATTTAAACGTTATATCGCCAAATGGCACGAAATATACAACTTAGTAGGATAAAAAGAACCTATAATACAAAATAAAATCAAAGTTGCCTTTGTTTGCAAGAGAGGCATTGTCAATCGTTACATTTATCTGAAATCAAAATGCGTGCGTTATAACGGCTCAGTCTATTTTGAGCCGCTTTACTTAGTTGCATTTGCTTAGCTAATGTTTGTAAGATGGAAAAATAAATTGTTTGTTTGTCATAACTTCTGAGATGTTTGTTGGCTCCACGGACAAAAATTACGGAGCCTCTTCGTCAATACTTTTCGTAAATGCATAATAATGACACTGTCCCGCCGAAATGGCAAAATGTCGCTTAACTTATTTCCACGTTATATCGCCAAATGGCACAAAATATACAACTTGGTTGGATAAAATATCCCATAGTACAAAACAAAAGAAGTAGTTTAGAGATAATGCGCAGGATTGCAAGGATTGAAGTGGATTACAGTTTAGGGGTCTTTCTGCATGTACCGGTACCCATGAACCACTCATTATCTTCTATTGTTTGTGAGGTATTGTATTTTTGGTCTTGTTTTGCATTTGTATTATTGTCGTTCTTTGTTCCTTTTGTTTATTTTGTTTATTTTCGGTCTATTTTGAGCCGCTTTACTTACTTGCATTTGCTTAGCTAATGTTTGTAAGATGGAAAAATAAATTGTTTGTTTATCACAACTTATGAGACATTTGTTGGCTCCAAGGAGAAAAATTACGGAGCCTCTTCGTCAATATTTCGGGCATTTTCGGTTTTAGCCCTCGCACATCGTGAATACTCTTCGTAAATGCATAGTAATGACACTGTCCCGCCGAAATGGCAAAATGTCGCTTAACTTATTTCCGCCTTATATCGCCAAATGGCACAAAATATACAACTTGGTTGGATAAAATATCCCATAGAACAAAACAAAAGAAGTAGTTTAGAGATAATGCGCAGGATTGCAAGGATTGATGTGGATTACAGTTTAGGGGTCTCTCTGTATGTACCGGTACCTATGAACCACTCATTATTTTCTATTGTTTGTGAGGTATTGTATTTTTGGTCTTGTTTTGCATTTGTATTATTGTCGTTCGTTGTTCCTTTTGTTTTACGTAATATGTGACCGGTGAATGCAGAATCTACCCAGTTTAGCTTGAAATCAAAGTTGTCTGTATTTGCAGGAGAGGCAGTGTCAATAGTGACATTTATCTGAAATCAAAATGCGTGCGTTATAACGGCTCAGTCTATTTTGAGCCGCTTTACTTAGTTGCATTTGCTTAGCTAATGTTTGTAAGATGGAAAAATAAATTGTTTGTTTGTCATAACTTCTGAGATGTTTGTTGGCTCCACGGACAAAAATTACGGAGCCTCTTCGTCAATACTTTTCGTAAATGCATAATAATGACACTGTCCCGCCGAAATGGCAAAATGTCGCTTAACTTATTTCCACGTTATATCGCCAAATGGCACAAAATATACAACTTGGTTGGATAAAATATCCCATAGTACAAAACAAAAGAAGTAGTTTAGAGATAATGCGCAGGATTGCAAGGATTGAAGTGGATTACAGTTTAGGGGTCTTTCTGCATGTACCGGTACCCATGAACCACTCATTATCTTCTATTGTTTGTGAGGTATTGTATTTTTGGTCTTGTTTTGCATTTGTATTATTGTCGTTCTTTGTTCCTTTTGTTTATATTGTTTATTTTCGGTCTATTTTGAGCCGCTTTACTTACTTGCATTTGCTTAGCTAATGTTTGTAAGATGGAAAAATAAATTGTTTGTTTATCACAACTTATGAGACATTTGTTGGCTCCAAGGAGAAAAATTACGGAGCCTCTTCGTCAATATTTCGGGCATTTTCGGTTTTAGCCCTCGCACATCGTGAATACTCTTCGTAAATGCATAGTAATGACACTGTCCCGCCGAAATTGCAAAATGTCGCTAAGCTTATTTCCACGTTATATCGCTACATGGCAGAAAATATACAACTTAGTAGGATAAAAAGATCCTATACTACAAAATAAAAGTAGTAGTTTGGAAATAAAGCGCAGGATTGCAAGGATTGAAGTGGATTACAATTTAGCTTGATATCAGTGTCCTTTGTTTGCTGGAGAGGCAGTGTCAATTTTGACATTTTTCTGAAATCAAAATGCGTGCGTTATAACGGCTAAGTCTATTTTTAGCTGCTTTACTTCGTTGCACTTGCTTAGTTATTGTTTGTAAGATGGAAAAATCAATTGTTTGTTTGTCATAACTTATGAGACATTTGTTGGCTCCAAGGAGAAAAATTACGGAGCCTCTTCGTCAATATTTCGGGCATTTTCGGTTTGAGCGGTCGTACTTCTTATGAATACTCTTCGTAAATGCATAATAATGACACTGTCCCGCCGAAATGGCAAAATGTCGCTTAACTTATTTCCACGTTACATCGCCAAATGGCACAAAATATACAACTTAGTGGGATAAAAAGATTCTATAGTACAAAACAAAAGTAGTAGTTTGGAGAGAAAGCGCAGGATTGCAAGGATTGAAGTGGATTTCAGTTTAGCTTGATATCAAAGTGTCGTTTGTTTGCTGGAGAGGCAGTGTCAATCGTGACCTTTATCTGAAATCAAAATGCGTGCGTTATAACGGCTCAGTCTATTTTGAGCCGCTTCACTTCGTTACATTTGTTTAGTTGATGTTTGTAAGATGGAAAAATCAATTGTTTGTTAGTCATAACTTATGATTCATTTGTTGGCTCCTAGGAGAAAAATTACGGAGCCTCTTCGTCAATATTTCGGGCATTTTCGGATTTAGCCGTCGCACTTCGTGAATACTCTTCGTAAATGCATACTGATTTTTGTATTACAAATAGTAAATACAGTGTTTTACAATAAAATGAAAAAAGAAAGCAAAAGAGTATAATAATTACGATACATGTGCAAAAAGAGAAGAAAAATAATATATTAATTGAAAAAAAGTACAATATAGCTTAAAAGAGTATATGTTAACTCATTGACATTGGATCGTTTATATGCAGAAAATCACTCAAAAACGTAAAAAGTCACTGACGACAATGACTTAAGGGAGTTGCACTAGCATTCACTTAGCCCATGGCGACAATCAAACAGTAGTTAAGAACTTTCCAATTGTTTAACTCTTAGTGCCAACCGTATAAAATACTATTTTCAGATAATGTCAGTTTTTCATTAAATGTTTCTCGCCACCAGTTAGAAAAAAATTCCAAAACGGCGAGGATACACTGCAAGTACATGTGTTAACATGTGTCTTAGAGATTGATTTTTAAGGTTACATAAAGGACAGACTTGCCAGACTTAGAAATCGCACTGTTTTGCCGATTTGGCGATGATTTGAGGCCAGTACGCCGATTTCGGGATCTGGTGTGCTCAAAAGTGAGATTTTGCTAAAACTTGCTCCGCACGGCCCCAAACCTGCGTTTCGTACACTTTCAATAGAAATCGCACTGCTTTCCTGATTTGGCGATGATTTGAGGTCAGTACGACGATTTTGAAATTTGGTGTTTGCTCAAAAGTGAGATTTTGTGAAACATTCTTGCTCCGCACGGCCCCAAACGTGCGTTTTGTGCCCTTTTCATAGAAATCGCACAATATCTGTCTCCATTTAGAATTTAGGTTTCAAAATATGATGCCATCCAAGAATCAGGACCGCCCTTTTTAGAATTTTTCTCAAAGAAAACAATTATAAAAAATGGACAATTTATCCAAATCATCTGAAACTTGGTACAGAACATCCTAATAATCTGTAAATGTAGCACATCAAAGCACAAGTCCATATCTTTCTCCATTCAGCATTTAGGTTTCAAAAAATATGTTTTTTCCTAGCCATTTTCAATGATGTCATAATGACGTCACAATGAGACATCGACACTGTCAATCTACTAACCTTATGATTTTGTACTATCTACTAAATTTGAAGTCTAAAGCGGTAATACTTTAGGAGTTATGATGGGGTAAGTTTTAAGACATATCAGTGTTCGTACATGAAGCTGGTCATCACAGCAGGGGCAAGCCATGGAGCGGTGAGTACACGCTCTTTTGTGCTGCGCATTTGTACTCTATTTAGACCTTTGAAGACTATGCACGACCAAACCAACTATCAGAACTAGACATAAGGTCCTAGTGCTACTCTAAGAAACTGTTTTCCCAACCGAAAGTGTTTGCTTTTGCATAGTCAGCAGTTTATCTTTACATATTTAACCGTCCCCTCAAGAAATCACTTTATGGCTTTTAGAGACAAAGGACGAGGGTTTATCTATACTTTTATGATAGATGTAGTTGATACACCAGGAAAGGAACACTTTGGTGTACGTTTTGCGTGAATTCATCATTGTGCTTAGGAGTAATTAATAACTGAATAATTAATTAGCTGCAAATTTCAACCGTTAATAACATCGTCAGATCTTGTGTTTATGGCCGTGTTTATATCAATCGAGTTAGATCCCAAAGTGATCTAACCGTGTTGCTAAAGTCAAGGAAACAGCTTCTAAAACGTGCGAGTTATTAACAGTTGAATTTTGTCCAACATGGCGGATCCAAAAGTGCGTCAAACATGCAAACGAGGCTATACTTTGATAGTTAATATCTCTGACGGGATTTTATCACACTTCCTCAAATTCGCAGGATATATACAACGTCTTTAATACTATTTGCCAATACACTCGGCGTTATTATCGACTCAACGGTTTGTTTCTAGCCTTGTTTACAAGTTTTTCAAACATGGAAACGAGGCTACAATTTGATCGTTAATATCTCTGAGGGGATTACATCAAACAAATTCAAATTTGCAGGATATATAGCATGACTTTTATACTATCTGCGAATACACTCGGTTTTGATATCGGCTCAACCTTATGCTTCTAGTTCAAAACCTCGAACACATGCGAAAACACCTCAACAGAAGCTAATATAATATAATATAATATAATAAAATATATGATCATGCTTATAATGGTGACCAAGCAGCGAAGGATGTCTTGAAGGTAAAAAGACAAAGAGTACCGTACAACAATGACAAAGACATTAACTGGAACACGTTTCGCTCCGATTATCGCCACTGTGCAGTTCTTTACCAAGCAGCGGATGCTTTGGGCCTTGAAATGCTACAAAGGGGCGCCAAACGGGCCTTGGGGTGCATGTCCTGGATCTCTCAGAAACGAGAGATTGATGACCTAGCCTCGAAGGTGCTACAAAGGTGCGCCAAACGGGCCTTGGGGTGCATGTCGATGATCTCTCAGCAATGAGAGATTGATGACCAAGCCTCAAGAGCCCTTGACACTGAGACATTATATGGAATGTACAAGTTAACGCTAGACTGTGCGCCAGAAACGTTTCACTTAAACGAAGATCAAACAGTTGGCGATGCAGATAAGGACATTGAGAGAGACGGGGAAGAGAAGAAGTCCAGGAGAAGAAAAGCCACACCAACAGACAGTGAGGGCGACTACGAACCTGTAAAAAAGGCAAAAGAGAAACCAGCAAGTGCTCTTACAACAGACAGCGACAGCGATTTCCAAGCGCCCGTAAAGAAATCGAAAAAGAAAACAGCAAGTCCCCTGAAGAGCGATGACGAAGCGCCCGTAAAGAAAACGAAAAAGAAAGCAGCAAGTTCCCTGAAGAGCGACAGCGAGCAGAAGAAAAGAAGCCATCATAAGGAGAGGGTGTGTAGGATAACAGGCTGCTTCTTTTACGGCTATAACCTTCAACGTGATATACAAATGCTCGTTAGGATAGACGGCATAGAAGAGGAAGACATTCCCCGTTTGACGTCGATGATTTGAGGCCAGTACGACGATTTTGAGATCTGGTGTGCTAAAACGTGAGATTTTGCCAAAACTTGCTCCGCACGGCCCGAAACGAACGTTTTGTGGATTTTTCATAGAAATGCTCTGTTTTCGCTTTTTGGCGATGATTTGAGTTCACCAGGATGATTTTGAGATCTGGTGTGCTAAAAAGTGAGATTTGGTTAAAACGTGTTCCGTACGGTCCGAAACGAACGTTTTGTGGATTTTTCATAGAAATGGACTGTTTTCGGTTTTTGGCGATGATTTGAGGCCAGTGCGACGACTTTCAGATTTCGTGTGCTAAAAAGTTAGATTTTATCAAAACTTGCTCCGCACCTCCCAAACGTGCGTTTTGTAAACGTTTCATAGAAATGGACTGTTTTCGGTTTTTCGCGATGATTTGAGGTCAGTACGACGATTTTGAGATCTGGTGTGCCCAAAAGTGAGATTTTGCCAAAACTTGCTCCACACGGCCCGAAACGTGCGTTTTGCGCACATGTCATCGCAATGCACTTTCTTCGCTTTTTGGCGATGATTTGAGGCCTGTGCGACGACTTTGAGATCTGGTGTGCCCAAAAGTGAGATTTTGCCAAAACTTGCTCCGCACTGCCCGAAACGTACGTTTTGTGCATTTTTCATAGAAATGCACTGTTTTAGGTTTTTGGCGATGATTTGAGGCCTGTGCGACGACTTTGAGATCTGGTGTGCCCAAAAGTGAGATTTTGCCAAAACTTGCTCCGCACGGCCCGAAACGTACGTTTTGTGCATTTTTCATAGAAATGTACTGTTTTCGGTTTTTGGCGATGATTTGAGGTGATTACGACGTTTTTGAGATTTGGTGTCCTAAAAGGTGAGATTTTGCCAAAACTTGCTCCGCACGGCCCGGAACGTACGTTTTGTGCATTTGTCATAGAAATGCACTGTTTTCGGTTTTTGGCGATGATTTAAGGCCAGTGCGACGACTTTGAAATCTGGTGTACCAAAAAGTGAGATTTTGCCAAAACTTGCTCTGCACGGCCCGAAACGTACGTTTTGTGCATTTTTCATAGAATCGCACTGTTTTCGCTTTTTGGCGATGATTTGAGTTCACGAGGACGATTTTGAGTTCTGGTGTGCTCAAAAGTGAGATTTTGCCAAAACTTGCTCCGCACGGCCTGAAACGTACGTTTTGTGGATTTTTCATAGAAATGCACTCTTGTCGGTTTTTGGCGATGATTTGAGGCCAGTTGGACGAATTTGAGATATGGTGTGCCCAAAAGTGAGATTTTGCTAAAACTTGCTCTGCACGGCCCGAAACGTACGTTTTGTGCATTTTTTATAGAAATGCACTCTTTTCGGTTTTTGGCGATGATTTGAGGCCAGTGCGACGACTTTGAGATCTGGTGTGCCCAAAAGTGAGATTTTGCCAAAACTTGCTCCGCACGGCTCGAAACGTACAATTTGTGCATTTTTCATAGAAATGCACAGTTTTCGGTTTTTGGCGATGATTTGAGGTGATTACGACGTTTTTGAGATTTGGTGTGCTAAAAGGTGAGATTTTGCCAAAACGTGCTCCGCACGGCCTGAAACGTACTTTTAGTGCATTTTTCATAGAAATGCACTCTTTTCCGATTTTGGCGTTGATTTGATGCCTGTGCGACGACTTTCAGATCTGGTGTGCCCAAAAGTGAGATTTTGCCAAAACTTGCTCCGCATGGCCCGAAACGTACGTTTTGTGCATTTTTCATAGAAATGCACTGTTTTCGCTTTTGGCGATGATTTGAGTTCACCAGGATGATTTTGAGATCTGGTGTTCTAAAAAGTGAGATTTTGCCAAAACTTGCTCAGCACGGCACGAAATGTACGTTTTATGCATTTCTCATAGAAATGGACTGTTTTCGGTTTTTGGCGATGATTTGAAGTGATTACGACGATTTTGAGATTTGGTGTGCTAAAAGGTGAGATTTTGCCAAAACTTGCTCCGCACGGCCCGAAACGTACGTTTTGTGCATTTTTCATAGAAGTGCATTGTTTTCGGTTTTTGGCGATGATTTGAGGGCAGTGCGACGAATTGGAGATCTGGTGTGCCCAAAAGTGAGAGTTTGCCAAATTTTGCTCCGCACGGCCCGAAACGTACGTTTTGTGCATTTTTCATAGAAATGCACTGTTTTCGCTTTTTGGCGATGATTTGAGTTCACCAGGATGATTTTGAGTTCTGGTCTGCTCAAAAGTGAGATTTTGCCAAAACTTGCTCCGCACGGCCCGAAACGTACGTTTTGTGCATTTTTCATAGAAATGCACTGTTTTCGCTTTTTGACGATGATTTGAGTTCACCAGGATGATTTTGAGATTAGGTGTGCCCAAAAATGAGATTTTGCCAAAACTTGCTCCGCACGGCACGAAACGTACGTTTTCTGCATTTTTCATAGAAATGCACTCTTTTCGGTTTTTCGCGATGATTTGAGGCCAGTGCGACGACTCTGAGATCTGGTGTGCCCAAAAGTGAGATTTTGCCAAAACTTGCTCCGCACGGCCCGAAACGTACGTTTTGTGCATTTTTCATAGAAATGCACTGTTTTCGCTTTTTGGCGATGATTTGAGTTCACCAGGATGATTTTGAGATCTGGTGTGCTCAAAAGTGAGATTTTGTCAAAACTTGCACCAATTCAATACTAGCGAATGACTAAGTAGTGGCAGGGTCAGAAGTTTTTTCAGGTGCCATGGGAATGCTTAAGTACAGTGAGAACACAAATTCAAAATTATATCTTATTAGTCTTGAAATATCCTAAATATACTGCAGTACTAACATTTTCACAAGTTAACCAATAATTAGAACATCTCATAGGCCCCTGTTGTAATAATACAAGCCTCATCACTGCATCCCAAGCAAAGTATAATCATTACTTAGGTTTCCTAAAAGTGTTCTTAATGTCCATTTATGCCAAAAAGCAGCCTGGGCCTGCCATCTCAATAAATTTAATTGTAGCATCAATACCATCATCAACTGGGGCACTCCTTGCAGATGGAAATGTCATTGTCAGTGTATTGTCAGCAGGAATTCTGAAGCAGGTGGAGTTAAGTCAGGTGGATGTCTGTCCAGCACCTGGAGCAGACAATGATGTTTTCGGAGTTGGATGTTCTGAGGGCATGCCTGCAAACAAACATAAATAAAGGCAGAATCTGGAAATCTTAAAAATTAAAATCAAGGTTTAAAAACAAATGGGCAAAATGTAAAATCAAAAGGCAGAGACAAGCCACGTGAGACTAAAAGTCAACACATCAGCAAGCTCTATAAGTGCCCCATAAACAATAAAAAACTTTGAGAGCATAACCTCAAAGGTAACAAGAATCGGCCTTAAGGGCAGAAAACCTTGAAAGCAAACAGTAGCTCCTTGAGGGTGAAACCATAAAGGCAAAATTACAAATCAATAGGCAGACACAACCCAAGCCCTTGAAATGCCCAATAATCAAAACTCATTAAATTGAATGTTCAGCTATAAACCAGTCATGGGCAAAATAAAAATGTGGCAGGGAAAGTCCGTCAGACATAAAGTCGACGCGACAACTCCCCATAAATGCCAAAATAATATATAAATCAGGGGTTAAAAACCCCAAAGGCAACAGTGGACGAATCCACAAGAAGCCAGAGGACAAATCCTCAACAAATTAAAAATGGACGAATCCACAATATAACACGAGGTCGAATCCTCAATACAGTAGAAGTGGACTAAGCCACAACTAAATTGCCTGTGCTGAACACAACAGGACCTTAAAACAAAAATGCCTGTGCTAACACAACAGGACCTTAAAACAAAATGCCTGTGTTAAACACAACAGGACCTTAAAACAAAAATGCCTGTGCTAAACACAACAGGACCTTAAAACAAAAATGCCTGTGCTAAACACAACAGGACCTTAAAACAAAAATGCCCATGACAAGTTAACTAAACCTAACCAGTAGGTTCAGAGGTTCCCTTACTACATGTACTTGAGAAAATTCACATAAACACGAATTTGATCTCTGAATTCTGGTTTGTAAGAAGATATTTCTGGGCTTTTTGAATTTTTGCCTGTTGAGTTGTGACAAGCCAGGCAGAGTATTCTTAAGGAGACTCATGGTACATGTAGGTGTCCGGTCACCTCATCTCATTTGGCTTAACAAAAAGGATCAATGGCTGGCCTTTTTTTTTTGTCATTGATGATACCTGGCAAAATTCGTCTGAATTAGCCTTTATAAACAGTGTAGATGCCTAAGGTGCACTTGGCTTTGGTGTCATTTTTGGCAGTAAATGGTGCTATGGGGAATGGGCTTATTGCAGTATTGCCATTTTAGAGTTTTATCCAATTGTTTTAAGTCTACGTGTACCTGTGGGATGGGAAATGAACAATGAGTGTTTTGTTTTTCACTGACAATGAAGCACTTGCTCATGTCATTAACTATCTTGTAAGGACAAACCCTTGATGTTTACATGTAGGTACAGACTTTCAAACACTTGGTTCCAGCTCACATGGACCAATCAATGTCCCACAGACATTCCTTGTATTTGCAGCCTCAGAACTGACAGCCATAGTTTCATCCGTTATGAAATCGAGCCTTACAACCAAGATGGAAAGCTATTTCAACAGTTTTTACATACATGTACAACATTTCACCTCCTAATTTAGCACTTTTTATTGCCTATACATTGTATGTTTGATCATCGTTATACTCTCTCTTCAGTTTTTATGTTGTCAGGTATTCCTGACCTGTCTCAAGTCTCTTTTCAAAGACTATGGTAAGCTTGGTGTGTGTTTCGATAGTCTGTTGACAATACCAATTTGACAGAGATTTTCAATTTTTAAGTATCAATTGTGTCAATAACTTCTGAGATGTTTGTTGGCGCCACGGAGAAAAATTACGGAGCCTCTTCGTCAATACTTTTCGTAAATGCATAATAATGACACTGTCCCGCCGAAATGGCAAAATGTCGCTTAAGGTTACAGTGTACCTTCAGATCGAAAATTTATCGAAATTTTTTTCTTGGCGTCAAAATAAAGTTTACAGAATGAACTTTCATTCCAAAAAAAATTATCGAAAAATACTGAAAATTGACGTAAATGCATAATAATGACACTGTCCCGCCGAAATGGCAAAATGTCGCTAAGCTTATTTCCACGTTGTATCGCTACATGGCAGAAAATATACAACTTAGTAGGATAAAAAGATCCTATACTACAAAATAAAAGTAGTAGTTTGGAAATTGAGCGCAGGATTGCAAGGATTGAAGTGGATTACAGTTTAGCTTAATATCAAAGTGTCCTTTGTTTGGTGGAAAGGCAGTGTCAATCTTGACATTTATCTGAAATCAAAATGCGTGCGTTATAACGGCTCAGTCTATTTTGAGCCGCTTCACTTCGTTACATTTGTTTAGTTGATGTTTGTAAGATGGAAAAATCAATTGTTTGTTAGTCATAACTTATGATTCATTTGTTGGCTCCTAGGAGAAAAATTACGGAGCCTCTTCGTCAATATTTCGGGCATTTTCGGTTTTAGCCGTCGCACTTCGTGAATACTCTTCGTAAATGCATACTGATTTTTGTATTACAAATAGTAAATACAGTGTTTTGCAATACAATGAAAAAAAGAAAGCAAAAGAGAATAATAATTACGATACATATGCAAAAAGAGAAGAAAAATAATATATTAATTGAAAAAAAGTACAATATAGGTTTAAAGAGTATATGTTAACTCATTGATATTGGATCGGTTATATGCAGAAAATCACTCAAAAACGTAAAAAGTCACTGACGACAATGACTTAAGGGAGTTGCACTAGCATTCACTTAGCCCATGGCGACAATCAAACAGTAGTTAAGAACTTTCCAATTGTTTAACTCTTAGTGCCAACCGTATAAAATACTACTTTGAGATAAAGTCAGTTTTTCATTAAATGTTTCTCGCCACCAGTTAGAAAAAAATTCCAAAACGGCGAGGATACACTGCAAGTAATTAACATGTGTCTTAGAGATTGATTTTTAAGGTTACATAAAGGACAGACTTGCCAGACTTAGAAATCGCACTGTTTTGCCGATTTGGCGATGATTTGAGGCCAGTAAGCCGATTTCGAGCTCTGGTGTGCTCAAAAGTGAGATTTTGCTAAACCTTGCTCCGCACGGCCCCAAACCTGCGTTTCGTACACTTTTCATAGAAATCGCACTGCTTTCCTGATTTGGCGATGATTTGAAGTCAGTACGACGATTTTGAAATTTGGCGTGTGCTCAAAAGTGAGATTTTGTCAAAAATTCTTGCTCCGCACGGCCCCAAACGCGCTTTTTTTGTGCACTTTTCATAGAAATCGCACAATATCTGTCTCCATTTAGAATTTAGGTTTCAAAATATGATGCCATCCATGAATCAGGACCGCCATTTTAGAATTTTTCTCAAAGAAAACAATTATAAAAAATGGACAATTTATCCAAATCATCTGAAACTTGGTACAGAACATCCTAATAATCTGTAAATGTAGCACATTAAAGCACAAGTCCATATCTTTCTCCATTCAGCATTTCGGTTTCAAAAAATATGTTTTTTCCTAGCCATTTTTAATGATGTCATTATGACGTCATAATGAGACATCGACACTGTCAATCTACTAACCTTATGATTTTGTACTATCTGCTAAATTTGAAGTCTAAAGCGGTAATACTTTAGGAGTTATGATGGGGTACGTTTTAAGACATATCAGTGTCCGTACATGAAGCTGGTCATCACAGCAGGGGCAAGCCATGGAGCGGCGAGTACACGCTCTTTTGTGCTGCGCATTTGTACTCTATTTAGACCTTTTGAAGACTATGCACGACCAAACCAACTATCAGAACTATGACATAAGGTCCTAGTGCTACTCTAGGAAACTGTTTTCCCAACCGAAAGTGTTTGCTTTTCCATAGTCAGCAGTTTTGCGTGAATTCATCATTGTGCTTAGGAGTAATTAATAACTGAATAATTACTTAGCTGCATATATCAACCGTTAATAACATCGTCAGATCTTGTGTTTATGCCTGTGTTTATATCAATCGAGTTAGATCCCAAAGTGATCTAACCGTGTTGCTAAAGTCAAGGAAACAGCTTCTAAAACGTGCGAGTTATTAACAGTTGAATTTTGTCCAACATGGCGGATCCAAAAGTGCGTCAAACATGCAAACGAGGCTATACTTTGATAGTTAATATCTCTGACGGGATTTTATCACACTTCCTCAAATTCGCAGGATATATACAACGTCTTTAATACTATTTGCCAATACACTCGGCGTTATTATCGGCTCAACGGTTTGTTTCTAGCCTTGTTTACAAGTTTTTCAAACATTGAAACGAGGCTTCAATTTGATCGTTAATATCTCTGAGGGGTTACATCGAACAAATTCAAATTTGCAGGATATATAGCATGACTTTTATACTATCTGCGAATACACTCGGTTTTGATATCGGCTCAACTTTATGCTTCTAGTTCAAAACCTCGAACACATGCGAAAACACCTCAACAGAAGCTAATATAATATAATATAATAAAATATATGATCATGCTTATAATGGTGACCAAGCAGCGAAGGATGTCTTGAAGGTAAAAAAACAAAGAGTACCGTACAACAAGGACAAAGACATTAACTGGAACACGTTTCGCTCCGATTATCGCCACTGTGCAGTTCTTTACCAAGCAGCGGATGCTTTGGGCCTTGAAATGCTACAAAGGGGCGCCAAACGGGCCTTGGGGTGCATGTCCTGGATCTCTCAGAAACGAGAGATTGATGACCTAGCCTCGAAGGTGCTACAAAGGTGCGCCAAACGGGCCTTGGGGTGCATGTCGATAATCTCTCAGCAATGAGAGATTGATGACCAAGCCTCAAGAGCCCTTGACACTGAGACATTATATGGAATGTACAAGTTAACGCTAGACTGTGCGCCAGAAACGTTTCACTTAAACGAAGATCAAACAGTTGGCGATGCAGATAAGGACATTGAGAGAGACGGGAAAGAGAAGAAGTCCAGGAGAAGAAAAGCCACACCAACAGACAGTGAGGGCGACTACGAACCTGTAAAGAAGGCAAAAGAGAAAACAGCAAGTGCTCTTACAACAGACACCGACAGCGATTTCCAAGCGCCCGTAAAGAAAACTAAAAAGAAAACAGCAAGTCCCCTGAAGAGCGATGACGAAGCGCCCGTAAAGAAAACGAAAAAGAAAGCAGCAAGTTCCCTGAAGAGCGACAGCGAGCAGAAGAAAAGAAGCCATCATAAGGAGAGCATGTGTAGGATAACAGGCCGCTTCTTTTACGGCTACAACCTTCAACGTGATATACAAATGCTCGTTAGGATAGGCGGCATAGAAGAGGAAGACATTCCCCGTTTGACGTCGATGATTTGAGGCCAGTACGACGATTTTGAGATCTGGTGGGCTAAAAAGTGAGATTTTGCCAAAACTTGCTCCGCACGGCCCCAAACGTGCGTTTTGTGCACTTTTCAAAGAAATGCACTGTTTTCGCTTTTTGGCAATGATTTGAGTTCACCGCACGTTTGGGGCCGTGCGGAGCAAGTTTTGGCAATATCTCACTTTTGAGCACACCAGATCTCAAAATCGTCGTACTGCCCTCAAATCATCGCCAAAAAGCGAAAACAGTTTTATAATTATTATTATTATTATTATTATTATTATTATTATTATTATTATTATTATTATTATTATTACTACTACTACTTAAAAAGAAAAAATTTACAATACTCTAAACAACCGCCATAACAGACATACTTACATTTGTCAAGATTTCACAGATTATATACATTACAGCAAAAAAACAGCCGCGCAATTAATGAAATGAATGAGGCTCATATTAATGCTTAATTGTGTTGATAAAGAGAAATTGACAGTTATTTACAGTACACCCTCAGATAAAGCAAAAACACACACGAACATACACACAAAAGCATACACACGAACCTAATTAAAGGGGGGAAATGTCTTTTGGCCATTTTTCATAAAAGGTTTCTAGTTTATTATTCTTAGTGGAAATATATTTTTCCACAACATATGTGAGCGTCGACAGTAAAAGAGAAAGTGACATAATGTTTCCTGTTCAGTCTTGCAGAAAGTACATTTGTCATGCTGGAGATATCCAGAAGTACCTGTTTCTTTCTGCAATCCCATAAATACAATTTACCAATTAATATCAGATAATTTAACAAGGGACATTTTGACATCGTTATTCCAATAACAACCTCTCGTAAACGCAACCCGTGAAATTCCTTTGTTGTTGTTAAATAAATACTGTTCAACATTTTTCCACAACATATGTGAGCGTCGACAGTAAAAGAGAAAGTGACATAATGTTTCCTGTTCAGTCTTGCAGAAAGTACATTTGTCATGCTGGAGATATCCAATTTTAAAAAGTTTCGCATTGATGTAAAGTATTGAATTTAAAACTTTATATTGAAAGGATTTAACGTAAGGCTCCTGTGCTGTTAAGTGGGGAAGGTTGTAAGCAACTTTTAAGTCTTCGTCAGATAAGCCAAAATCATGTTTTATCAATTCTTTGCATTACTACGTAATTGTGCTTTATTTGATATTATTAAAGAATAATAGTCTTTTGTTTTCTTTTCCACTATGTCAAAAATCTCATTTCCCTTTATAAAATAAGTATTATCTGTAAAGGTAGTGTACTCTATTATTTTCAAAGAAGAAGGAATTGCGCGCCTAAGACCTGTCCATGTAAGAAAATTAGCTTTCTTAACTATGTTATTAATTACATTAAAGGATTCTATATTGTCGAGATTGAACAAGAGATCTTTAATGATACGTATCTCCGAGTCATAATAAGATTTATAAAAAACTGGTTTTCCATCTATTCTTATATCTTTGTTATTCGAAATTATACAGAGCCGTTCTTTATTAGCTAAACAGAGATTTGGAAATTCTAACCAACATTCTGAAAGTTCTCTGTAGAAAACTGAGTTAATTGAAAGATCGTCCATTGCATAATTACCTTTAAAAAGCAAAAGACCACCAACATTACGTAGGAGATGTAACAAGTAGAATTTCCACGTACTTTCGTTATCGCTGAAAATACGTTTTAGCCAAGCTAATCGTACAGCTTTGACCAAGCTTTCAATATCTGTCATTTTAATGCCACCGTCTTCATAACTGTTTATTGAAGAGAGCCTTGTTACTTTATCCTTTCCATTCCAAAAAAAGGAGAAAATCAAACTATTTACTTGTTTGATGATTTTACTTGGAGGTGAAAGAACCGAAGATATAAAAACAAGTTTTGGAATAAGTAATGATTTGATTATAGTTACCTTACCATAAATGGACAGTCCTCTAGATGACCATATATTTGTCAGCTGCTTTATGCTGTCAACCTTCTCTTGAAAGTTTTTTCGTAAAAAAATGATAGGTCATATGTAAAAAAGGTTCCTAAAGCTTTAATGGATTCACTTGGCCATTTAATACCAAACGGTTTTTCGTCTTTTCTTTTAAGCGAACCAATCCACATTCCTTCTGTTTTAGAACTATTTATCTCCAACCCACTGAAGTTCTTAAATACGTCTACTTCTTCAAATAGCGTTTTTGCAGAATTTTCATCAGACAGGGTTGCTGTGGTATCGTCTGCATATTGCAATAGCTTGGCTTCATAATTTCCTATTTTAATTCCTTTGATATCAACATTTTGACGAATGGAGATTGCCAAGCTTTCAACAGCTAAGATAAAGAGATAGGGGGACAAGGGATCACCCTGCCTCACACCACGTTCTAAAGTAAAATAGTCTGATGTCATTACATTATTTATTACACAGCTTTGAATATTTGCATAAAACATTTTGACCCAATTTATAAAATTGGGGCCAAAATTAAAGGCCTCAAGGCAACTGAAAAGATAATGCCATTCTAAAGAGTCGAAAGCTTTTTTAAAGTCAAAGAAAATCAAGATACCTGGAATATTCTTACTGTCTGTAAATTCCATTATATCGAAAATTGATCGAATAGTCTCACCAATATAGCGATCTTCAACATAGCCTGTTTGATTATGATATTCGGTATAACTTTCTTTAATCTTAAGACAATCACTTTTGAAATTATTTTTGCATCCACATTAATAAGAGAGATTGGCCTCCAATTTTCAATGAGAGTTCGATCTTTATGTTGCTTTTCTATAAGAGTTATAATTGCTTTTCTTTGAGAGCTAGACATTTCGCCGTGGTTGAAACACTCCCTCACACTTTCCATAACTAAACTTCTATTGGTATTCCATCATTACCAGGAGATTTGTTACTCTCAAAACTGTTAAGAATGGCTGTAATTTCTTCAACAAATATTTCTTCTTCACAAGATTGTTTTTGTTCTTCTGATAATCTTGGTATATTCAAATTATTTAAAAATTCGTTTGCATTTTCTTTATCCTCATCTGTTACGTTTGAGTGGTACAAGCTATGGTAAAAACGTTTTTGTTCGTTCAGTATCCCAAAAGGATCAGATGTAATGGCACCACTTATTAATAGTTTTCTTATGTGTTTTTTGACGTGATTAAGCTTCACTAAATTTAGAAAATATTTTGTACTTCTCTCGCCATGCTCGTGCCATCGTGCCCTTGCGCGAATTATTACACCCCTTGTTTTTTCCTCATAATAACTTTCTAGAGTTTCTTTTGCTTCATTTAGAGTATTTAGGTTAGAGTCGGAAGGGTCCTGTTCGAATTTTGTAGTTGCTTCCTCGTATACTTGTTGTAAATTTTTTTCCATTGCAGATCGTTCTTTGGCTTTCTTTTTCGAGAACAAAATAGCATGGTTCCGAATATTATACTTAATCCAATCCAAGATACACCTTTTTTCTGATAAATTCTCGCTTTCTGTTGTTTTCCAAAGTGGAATATTTTGTTTTAATTCTTCCAGATAATTCGGATCTTCAAGAAGACAGACGTTCATTTTCCAGAAGCCACGCCCCTTTAAATTTTGATTGGAGTCGGTTAAATTCAACAAATTGCTGCATGATCAGTTTTTATAGCTGGAATGATATCGGTTGTATTTACAAAATCCTGTAAGTTGATTGATATCAAGCCAGTAATCTAAACGACAGAAAATTGGTGGAGATTTTTGGCTCCAAGTGTAACTTCTAGTTTGTGGATTTTTAATTCTCCAAACGTCGACAAGGTCCGATTTATTTTGTAAACATTCAATATTGTCTATAACCATTTTTATAGGTACCATAACGCCACCTTTCTTATCTCAAAATCGTCGTACTGGCCGCAAATCATCGCCAAAAAGCAAAAACAGTGCATTTCTATGAAAAGTGCACAAAACGCATGTTTGGGGCCGTGCGGAGCAAGTTTTGGCAAAATCTTAATTTTTAGCACACCAGATCTCAAAATCGTCGCACTGGCCTCAAATCATCGCCATAAAGCGAAAACAGTGCATTTCTATGAAAAGTGCACAAAACGCACGTTTCGGGCCGTGCGGAGTAAGTTTTGGCAAAATCTCACTTTTTAGCACACCAGATCTCAAAATTGTCGCACTGGCCTCAAATGATCGGCAAAAAGCGAAAAAAGTGCATTTCTATGAAAAGTGCACAAAACGCACGTTTGGGGCCGTGCGGAGCAAGTTTTGGCAAAATCTAACTTTTGAGCACATCAGATCTCAAAATCGTCGTACTGGCCTCAAATCATCGCCAAAAAGCGAAAATAGTGCTTTTCTATGAAAAATGCACAAAACGCACTTTTGGAGCCGTGCGGAGCAAGTCTTGGCAAAATCTCACTTTTTAGCACACCAGATCTCAAAGTCATCCTGTTGGACTCAAATCATCGCCAAAAAGCGAAAACAGTGCATTTCTATGAAAAGTTTACGTTTGGGGCCGTGCGGAGCAAGTTTGGGAAAATCTCACTTTTGAGCACACCAGATCTCAAAATCGTCGTACTGGCCTCAAATCATCGCCAAAAAGCAGAAACAGTTTCATTATTATTATTATTATTATTTTTATTATTATTATTATTATTATTATTATTATTATTACTACTTAAAAAGAAAAAATTTACAATACTCTAAACAACCGCCATAACAGACATACTTACATTTGTCAAGATTTCACAGATTATATACATTACAGCAAAAAAACAGCCGCGCAATTAATGAAATGAATGAGGCTCGTATTAATGCTTAATTATGTTGATAAAGAGAAATTGACAGTTATTTACAGTACACCCTCAGATAAAGCAAAAACACACACGAACATACACACAAAAGCATACACACGAACCTAATTAAAGGGGGGAAATGTCTTTTGGCCATTTTTCATAAAAGGTTTCTAGTTAATTATTCTTAGTGGAAATATATTTTTCCACAACATATGTGAGCGTCGACAGTAAAAGAGAAAGTGACATAATGTTTCCTGTTCAGTCTTGCAGAAAGTACATTTGTCATGCTGGAGATATCCAATTTTAAAAAGTTTCGCATTGATGTAAAGTATTGAATTTAAAACTTTATATTGAAAGGATTTAACGTAAGGCTCCTGTGCTGTTAAGTGGGGAAGGTTGTAAGCAATTTTTAAGTCTTCGTCAGATAAGCCAAAATCGTGTTTTAAATTCTTTGCATTACTACGTAATTGTGCTTTATTTGATATTATTAAAGAATAATAATCTTTTGTTTTCTTTTCCACTATGTCAAAAATCTCATTTCCCTTTATGAAATAAGTATTATCTGTAAAGGTAGTGTACTCTATTATTTTCAAAGAAGAAGGAATTGCGCGCCTAAGACCTGTCCATGTAAGAAAATTAGCTTTCTCAACTATGTTATTAATTACATTAAAGGATTCTATATTGTCGAGATTGAACAAGAGATTTTTAATGATACGTATCCCCGAGTCAGTGGACTAAGCCACAACTAAATTGCCTGTGCTAACACAACAGGACCTTAAAACAAAATGCCTGTGTTAAACACAACAGGACCTTAAAAGAAAAATGTCTGTGCTAAACACAACAGGACCTTAAAACAAAAATGCCTGTGCTAAACACAACAGGACCTTAAAACAAAAATGCCCATGACAAGTTAACTAAACCTAACGAGTAGGTTCAGAGGTTCCCTTACTACATGTACTTGAGAAAATTCACATAAACACGAATTTGATCTCTGAATTCTGGTTTGTAAGAAGATATTTCTGGGCTTTTTGAATTTTTGCCTGTTGAGTCGTGACAAGCCAGGCAGAGTATTCTTAAGGAGACTCATGGTACATGAAGGTGTCCGGTCACCTCATCTCATTTGGCTTAATAAAAAGGATCAATGGCTGGCCTTTTTTTGTCATTGATGATACCTGGCAAAATTCGTCTGAATTAGCCATTATAAACAGTGTAGATGCCTAAGGTGCACTTGGCTTTGGTGTCATTTTTGGCAGTAAATGGTGCTATGGGGAATGGGCTTATTTCAGTATTGCCATTTTAGAGTTTTATCCAATTGTTTTAAGTCTACGTGTACCTGTGGGATGGGAAATGAACAATGAGTGTTTTGTTTTTCACTGACAATGAAGCACTTGCTCATGTCATTAACTATCTTGTAAGGACAAACCCTTGATGTTTACATGTAGGTACAGACTTTCAGACACTTGGTTCCAGCTCACATGGACCAATCAATGTCCCACAGACATTCCTTGTATTTGCAGCCTCAGAACTGACAGCCATAGTTTCATCCGTTATGAAATCGAGCCTTACAACCAAGATGGAAAGCTATTTCAACAGTTTTTACATACATGTACAACATTTCACCTCCTAATTTAGCACTTTTTATTGCCTATACATTGTATGTTTGATCATCGTTATGCTCTCTCTTCAGTTTTTATGCTGTCATGTTTTCCTGACCTGTCTCAAGTCTCTTTTCAAAGGCTATGGTAAGCTTGGTGTGTGTTTCGATAGTCTGTTGACAATACCAATTTGACAGAGATTTTCAATTTTTAAGTATCAATTGTGTCAATTTCAAGATGATGAGATGACTTCTACAACTGGCTTGGTCCTAATCCTTTCCAAATTCATCAAGTTGTGTGGCTGGTGAATGACACAAATAGCATAGTTTCTTTGAAAATTATTTTTCAGGATTTTAAACACAGTTACATTCCGCCCTCTTTTTTCTCTAGTTATAAATCATGCACCTGCTTTTTGTCCAGTTCAATTGATGTTGGATTATTTAGCCCTCTGGGGTGACAAACCAGGCCCTCTCTTTGTTACGTTAAATGGCCATCCACTTTCACTAGCCTTCAAGTGTTGTGGGCTTCACCCTACGCATTATAATGGTCAGAGATTTTGTATATCGGGCTGCTTCTTATGCTGCAGATCAGGGTTTGTCTGATGCCCAGATACAAGTTTGGGCAGGTGGAAGTCCAATGCACTTCACAGTATATTCACATTCTCTCTCTATCAACAAAGTTTTTTGCACAACAACATTCTTTTACAACAGCTTTCTTTCACTAGTTTGCATGTTCTACTCTACTCGGGAGATATGGAACTGATTAGCAAGGCCAGCAGTTCTCATATCTCTTAGGTTTATGGATCAAATTAACAAGGTCAGTAGTTCAATTTGTTATCAGAATTATTTCATAATATTTCAAGGGATTTATTTGGTTAGTTTCATGGTCTTTTTCTTGGTCAATTTTCATATTTTCATGTTTGCTCAGGAGATATGGAACTGATTAGCAAGGGAAGAAGTTCTCATACATCTCTACCCAGATTTCCGGCACTGTTTTTCCCACAGGGTTTTTTCGGGGAGGTTTTTTCTGGCCTGCGTTCAAACCGCAGGTTAATTTGTAAGCGGTTGCTCAGCTCTGCTAGTTTTCAATGTATTCTTAATTTCACGATCTTTAACATCATCGTTGTAAGCTTTTGAATTTCCCATAATTGTTACACTTGGCTATGTAGTGTCTTTATTCTGGGACCATTAGCAAGGGCAGTGGCACCATATTTTGTTACTTCTGCTATGGATAATGTATAACAGTGGTGACATTTCTATAAAATGTAGTTATGATTTAGTAATTTATTGTAGATTAGGGTCTATGGGACTGATTTGCAAGGGCAGCAGTTTCCATATTCCCCTTTTAGGGTTTTCAATCAATATTTTGTTATTGTTTATCATCTGATTTATATTGAACTGACTAGCAAGTTAAGGGCAGCAGTCTCAACAATTTTTCTTTTGTTTTGATTTTGTATCTTTGATTGGTTTGGATATGGTTTTGCAGATTTGCAAGTGCTGTTTTTCCTGGGGTGGGGCAGCATCATAATATTCATTATAATGCTTTTGGCGTTTTTGTGGCCCTTACCTTTACTGGGCCAAAATATTGCTAACAGATTTGAAGATATTTCATATGAATTACAAAGTTGTTATTTTAATAAAATCGGCTTTGGGATTTCCTTCAGCCATTTTACTCCAAATCGTGTCGTGTGAGTAAAATAACATATTGTTGCCCAGTAAACAAGCTCAGTCAATACAGCACTTGACTGTAATGTATGTTGTAAGAAAGAGCCCAGTGGGAAAGGCATAAATGGAATATTTGCTTGCGAATAGAATTTTTATGTTTTCCCACTGGGCTTATTATAGTAACGTAAATAAATGTCACATAACGCATGTCACGCGAGAAGGGAAGGAGGGGGTGTCAATTCATTGTTTCCCTCTAGGCGAAGTCTTTGCTTGGTAACCACTCGCATGTGGTATGCATTCACTCGAAATTTTTCATCGAGTGAGGACGCTTGTATTTGAACTCCCACCTCCTCCCCTGATCCTGGTCGCGTTCTTTGCATGAATTTAGTTTGTAAGTCGTCTGGTGTTGCCCGTTTTTGTGGCCCTTACCTTTACCGGGCCAAAATATTTCTAACAGATTTGAAGATATTTCATATGAATTACAAAGTTGTTATTTTAATAAAACCGGCTTTGGGATTTCCCTCAGCCATTTTACTCCAAATCGTGTCGTGTGAGTAAAATAACATATTGTTGCCCAGTAAACAAGCTCAGTCA
Organism: Cladopsammia gracilis; assembly: GCA_022457155.1. NCBI lineage: Eukaryota > Metazoa > Cnidaria > Anthozoa > Scleractinia > Dendrophylliidae > Cladopsammia > Cladopsammia gracilis. Next base: position 5,740 of record JAJGOT010000851.1, on the reverse strand, counting down.
ATACAGCACTTGACTATAATGTATGTTGTAAGAAAGAGGCCAGTGGGAAAGGCATAAAAGCACTATTTTCGCTTTTTGGCGATGATTTGAGGCCAGTACGACGATTTTGAGATCTGATGTGCTCAAAAGTAGATTTTGCCAAAACTTGCTCCGCACGGCCCAAACGTGCGTTTTGTGCACTTTTCATAGAAATGCACTGTTTTCGCTTTTTGGCGATGATTTGAGGCCAGTGCGACGATTTTGAGATCTGGTGTGCTAAAAAGAGATTTTGCCAAAACTTACTCCGCACGGCCCGAAACGTGCGTTTTGTGCACTTTTCATAGAAATGCACTGTTTTCGCTTTTTGGCGATGATTTGAGGCAGTACGACGATTTTGAGATCTGGTGTGCTAAAAGTAAGATTTTGCCAAAACTTGCAAATTTTGCCAAAACTTGCAACGTGCGTTTTGTGCACTTTTCATAGAATGCACTGTTTTCGTTTTTGGCGATGATTTGAGGCAGTACGACGATTTTGAGATCTGGTGTGCTAAAAAGTGAGATTTTGCCAAAACTTGCTCCGCACGGCCCGAAACGTGCGTTTTGTGCACTTTTCATAGAAATGCACTGTTTTCGCTTTTGGCGATGATTTGAGGCCAGTACGACGATTTTGAAATCTGGTGTGCTAAAAAGTAAATTTTGCCAAAACTTGCTCCGCACGGCCAAACGTGCGTTTTGTGCACTTTTCATAGAAATGCACTGTTTTTGCTTTTCGGCGATGATTTGCGGCCAGTACGACGATTTTGAGATAAGAAAGGTGGCGTTATGGTACCTATAAAAATGGTTATAGACAATATTGAATGTTTACAAAATAAATAAAATAAAATTTTGAAGAACGCTATTTGAAGAAGTAGACGTATTTAAGAACTTCAGTGGGTTGGAGATAAGCTTGGCGACATTTTGCCATTTCGGTGGGACAGTCTCATCAGTATGCATTTACGAAGATTAGTCACGACGTGCGACGGCTAAAACCGAAAATGCCCGAAATAATGACGAAGAAGCTCCGTAATTTTTCTTCTAGGAGCCAACAAATGTCTCATAAGTTATGATAAACAAACAATTTATTTTTCCATCTTACAAACATTAGCTAAGCAAATTCAACGAAGTAAAGCAGCTAAAAATAGACTGAGCAGTTATAACGCACGCATTTTGATTTCAGGTCAATGTCACGATTGACAATGCCTCTCCTGCAAACAAAGGCAACTTTGATATAAAGCTAAACTGTAATCCACTTCAATCCTTGCAATCCTGTGATTTATCTCTAAACTACTACTTTTGTGTTGTACTATAGAATCTTTTTATCCAACTAAGTTGTATATTTTGTGCCATTTGGCAATATAACGTGGAAATAAGTTAAGCGACATTTTGCCATTTCGGCGGGACAGTGTCATTACTACGCATTTACGAAGAGTATTCACGATGTGCGACGGCTAAAACTGAAGATGCCCGAAATATTGACGAAGAGGCTCCGTAATTTTTCTCCTAGGAGCCAACAAATGTCTCATAAGTTATGATAAACAAACAATTTATTTTTCCATCTTACAAACATTAGCTAAGCAAATGCAACTTAGTAAAGCGGTTCACAATAGACTGAGCCGTTATAACGCACGCATTTTGATTTCAGATAAATGTCACTATTGACACTGCCTCTCCTGCAAATAAAGGCAACTTTGATTTCAAGCTAAACTGGGTAGATTCTGCATGTACCGGTCACATATTACGTGAATCAAAAGGAAAAAAAACGACAATAATACAAATGCAAAACAAGACCAAAAATACAATACCTCAGAAACAATAGAAGACAATGAATGGTCCATGAATACCGGTACATGCAGAAAGACCCCAAATGTCTCAAAAGTTATGATAAACAAACAATTTATTTTTCCATCTTTCAAACGTTAGTTAAGCAAATACAACGAAGTAAAGCAGTTAAAAATAGTCTGAGCCGTTATGACGCACGCATTTTGGTTTCAGATAAACGTCAAGATTGACACTGCCTCACCAGCAAACAAACGCAACTTTGCTATCAAGCAAAACTGTAATCCATTTCAATCCTTGCAATCCTGCGCTTTATCTCCAAACTACTACTTTTATTTTGTACTATAGGATCTTTTTTAATCCTACTAAGTTGTATATTTTGTGCCATTTGGCGATATAACGTGGAAATAAGCTTAGCGACATTTTGCTATTTCGGTGGGACACTCTCACCTGTATGCATTTACGAAGAGTAGACACGAAGTGCGAGCCTAAAACCGAAAATTCCCAAAAAATGGCCATACTTATCGCTGAAAATACGTTTTAGCCAAGCCAATCGTACAGCTTTGACCAAGCTTTCAATATCTGTCATTTTAATGCCACCGTCTTCATAACTGTTTATTGAAGAGAGCCTTGTTACTTTATCCTTTCCATTCCATAAAAAGGAGAAAATCAAACTATTTACTTGTTTGATGATTTTACTTGGAGGTGAAAGAACCGAAGATTTAGTTTTGGAATAAGTAATGATTTGATTATAGTTACTTTACCATAAATGGACAGTCCTCTAGATGACCATATATTTGTCAGCTGCTTTATGCTGTCAACCTTCTCTTGAAAGTTTTTTCGTAAAATAATGATAGGTCATATGTCAAAAAGGTTCCTACAGCTTTAATGGGTTCACTTGGCCATTTAATACCAAACGGTTTTTCGTCTTTTCTTTTAAGCGAACCAATCCACATTCCTTCTGTTTTAGAACTATTTATCTCCAACCCACTGAAGTTCTTAAATACGTCTAGTTCTTCAAATAGCGTTTTTGCAGAATTTTCATCAGACAGGGTTGCTGTGGTATCGTCTGCATATTGCAATAGCTTGGCTTCATAATTTCCTATTTTAATTCCTTTGATATCAACATTTTGACGAATGGAGATTGCCAAGCTTTCAACAGCTAAGATAAAGAGATAGGGGGACAAGGGATCACCCTGCCTCACACCACGTTCTAAAGTAAAATAGTCTGATGTCATTACATTATTTATTACACAGCTTTGAATATTTGTATAAAACATTTTGACCCAATTTATAAAATTGGGGCCAAAATTAAAGGCCTCAAGGCAACTGAAAAAAAAGATAATGCCATTCTAAAGAGTCGAAAGCTTTTTTAAAGTCAAAGAAAATCAAGATACCTGGAATATTCTTACTGTCTGTAAATTCCATTATATCGAAAATTGATCGAATAGTCTCACCAATATAGCGATCTTCAACATAACCTGTGTGATTATGATATTCGGTATAACTTTCTTTAATCTTAAGACAATCACTTTTGAAATTATTTTTGCATCCACATTAATAAGAGAGATTGGCCTCCAATTTTCAATGAGAGTTCGATCTTTATGTTGCTTTTCTATAAGAGTTATAATTGCTTTTCTTTGAGAGCTAGACATTTCGCCGTGGTTGAAACACTCCCTCACACTTTCCATATCTAAACTTCTATTGGTATTCCATCATTACCAGGAGATTTGTTACTCTCAAAACTGTTAAGAATGGCTGTAATTTCTTCAACAAATATTTCTTCTTCACAAGATTGTTTTTGTTCTTCTGATAATCTTGGTATATTCATATTATTTAAAATTTCGTTTGCATTTTCTTTATCCTCATCTGTTACGTTTGAGTGGTACAAGCTATGGTAAAAACGTTTTTGTTCGTTCAGTATCCCAAAAGGATCAGATGTAATGGCACCACTTATTAATAGTTTTCTTATGTGTTTTTTGACGTGATTAAGCCTCTCTAAATTTAGAAAATATTTTGTACTTCTCTCGCCATGCTCGTGCCATCGTGCCCTTGCGCGAATAATTACACTCCTTGTTTTTTCCTCATAATAACTTTCTAGAGTTTCTTTTGCTTCATTTAGAGTATTTAGGTTATAGTCGAAACGGTCCTGTTCGAATTTTTTAGTTGCTTCCTCGTATACTTGTTGTAAATTTTTTCCATTGCAGATCGTTCTTTGCCTTTCTTTTTCGAGAACAAAATAGCATGGTTCCGAATATTATACTTAATCCATTCCCAGATACACCTTTTTTCTGATAAATTCTCGCTTCCTGTTGTTTTCCAAAATGGAATATTTTGTTTTAATTCTTCCAGATAATTCGGATCTTCAAGAAGAGAGACGTTCATTTTCCAGAAGCCAGGCCCCTTAAGTTTTGATTGGAGTCGGTTAAATTCAACTCAATTGCTGCATGATCAGTTTTTATAGCTGGAATGATATCGGTTGTATTTACAAAATCCTGTAAGTTGTTTGATATCAAGCCAGTAATCTAAACGACAGAAAATTGGTGGAGATTTTTGGCTCCAAGTGTAACTGCTAGTTTGTGGATTTTTAATTCTCCAAACGTGGACAAGGTCCGATTTATTTTGTAAACATTCAATATTGTCTATAACCATTTTTATAGGTACCATAACGCCACCTTTCTTATCTCAAAATCGTCCTACTGGCCGCAAATCATCGCCAAAAAGCGAAAACAGTGCATTTCTATGAAAAGTGCACAAAACGCACGTTTCGGGCCGTGCGGAGTAAGTTTTGGCAAAATCTCACTTTTTAGCACACCAGATCTCAAAATTGTCGCACTCGCCTCAAATCATCGCCAAAAAGCGAAAATAGTGCTTTTCTATGAAAAATGCACAAAACGCACTTTTGGAGCCGTGCGGAGCAAGTCTTGGCAAAATCTCACTTTTTAGCACACCAGATCTCAAAGTAATCCTGTTGGACTCAAATCATTGCCAAAAAGCGAAAACAGTGCATTTCTATGAAAAGTGCACAAAAGGCACGTTTCGGGCCGTGTGGAGCAAGTTTTGGCAAAATCTCACTTTTGAGCACACCAGATCTCAAAATCGTCGTACTGGCCTCAAATCATCGCCAAAAAGCTAAAACAGTGCATTTCTATGAAAAGTGCACAAAACGCACGTTTCGGGCCGTGCGGAGCAAGTTTTGGCAAAATCTCACTTTTTAGCACACCAGATCTCAAAACCGTCGCACTGGCCTCAAATCATCGCCAAAAAGCGAAAACAGTGCATTTCTATGAAAAGTGCACAAAACGCACGTTGCAAGTTTTGGCAAAATTTGCAAGTTTTGGCAAAATCTTTTAAGCACACCAAATCTCAAAATCGTCGTACTGGCCTCAAATCATCGCCAAAAAGTGAAAACAGTGCATTTCTATGAAAATTGCACAAAACGCACTTTTCGGGCCGTGCGGAGTAAGTTTTGGCAAAATCTCACTTTTTAGCACACCAGATCTCAAAATCGTCGCACTGGCCTCAAATCATCGCCAAAAAGCGAAAACAGTGCATTTCTATGAAAAGTGCACAAAACGCACGTTTGGGGCCGTGCGGAGCAAGTTTTGGCAAAATCTAACTTTTGAGCACATCAGATCTCAAAATCGTCGTACTGGCCTCAAATCATCGCCAAAAAGCGAAAATAGTGCTTTTATGCCTTTCCCACTGGCCTCTTTCTTACAACATACATTATAGTCAAGTGCTGTATTGACTGAGCTTGTTTACTGGGCAACAATATGTTATTTTACTCACACGACACGATTTGGAGTAAAATGGCTGAGGGAAATCCCAAAGCCGGTTTTATTAAAATAACAACTTTGTAATTCATATGAAATATCTTCAAATCTGTTAGAAATATTTTGGCCCGGTAAAGGTAAGGGCCACAAAAACGGGCAACACCAGACGAC
>JAJGOT010000103.1:1795000-1821934 GCA_022457155.1 Cladopsammia gracilis | reverse complement strand
ATATTTTTAAAATTAGTAATAAGTCACGCCAGCAGTTTTCAAGAAAACAAATGACACAAAAAGTAACAAATTCTGAAAGTAGTATTTCTTTTAATACCTTACCTACCTTTCACACAACTTCATATCTTATACTTTCCCGCTAAATGTAAATCGTCATCCCCGGAGACCCAGGAACGGTGAGTCGGAGCGGGACAAAGTAAAACCCCGCCAAAAATCGGCGCGACGAAAGTTTTTAACCGCCACTATTTCTCCGAGGATGGAAAATCATTGTATGAAAGAAAAAAAAATACCCCCCATTAAAAATCATACATCATAATTTTTTGTCAGACTAAAAATGCTATTCAATACATGCTGCTGAACACTCTCATATTAGGCCGGTTCTCATTAGGGCTCTTAAGTCCACTTGAAGTGCACTTGGTACGTACTTGTGGTGTGATCTTCTTTCTAAGAGCGTTTTCTAAGTCTGACTTACGTTTCAATAGAAACACTCATCCGATTTATTCACACGTTTAAATCTCTTTGTAAAATGTATCAAGGAGGTAATCATTAATATCAGCTGAATGTAATTAAAAAGTTAAATAATTTGCAGTAGTTCTCATTCGTTTTCTATAAGCTCCATATTTCCCTCTTTTTTATCAAAAACGTCTTTTTGAATGGCACGTGCTGCTGATTTGTACGGAATCACCCAAGTGTAGCTCGCGTACTTGGATTTTGAACGTTTTAACGACTGCACTTTTTGGTTTCTTTGTTGCCCTGGCGATATGCGTAAAACAAAAGGATCCAAGTGTAGTTCAAAGTAAGGTCTACCTCTTACTTGGGAACGCACTTGACCAAAGACAGTGCAGCCGTGCAGCTAAAACACGTGGGCGCGCAACTCTGGAGTCACTGGCGACTTCAAAAAGACTCTCAAGCAGGATCTCAAGTTTTACTTTAGCTGTTGTATTGGAAGGCGTATTTCAAGCCGACTTAGGGTAAAAAATTCTACGTTGAGGAAAAAAGGTTGTAGTGATAATTATCAGGCTTAGCCAATCAAAAACACTACAGCCATGCGCGCATCCAATACTCACGAGAAACAAAAACGTGTTTTTTAGACGAGCACGAAAAATTTCCCAAAAATAAAAAAAAAGTGAGCAGTGTTACACCAGGCTCTGAGACGACTTTTTGCTGAATTAAGTTCAAATAAAACTTGACTTGATAAGAAAAATTATTATATTATCGACTTAGCGTTTTATGCAAATCGTACTTTAGTCCTGCAAATCTGTTTATCAAGCTAATCAACTGCATACCAACTTGTGCTCGCAAGTAATTTGCATCTAAACACGCACGCTGTGCGCAGTCCTGTCTGAAAATCTATTGTCTCGTCTTTCCAAAGTAGGCCTCAAGTCTAGTTGATTTTCAAGTGCACTTCAAGTGTACTTTGGTCCCTAGTGTGAACCGGCCTATTGTTTACCAATTTATTCTAAACCTGCATACAAGAAATCATAACTTCTTGCCAGCATATTATCACTCTTATACTATTTACTAATTTATTATAAACCATACTCAGACCGGGCTTTTTATGGTCTTTTGCACTTCAAGAATACAACTTTGGTGACCTCACAATGTTCACCCGCGATAAGTCTGACAAACGACAATAAACTCTACATTGATTATTGCCAATAAATTCTACATAAATTAAATTAAATTTTGATAACGTACGCTACCAGAGCCGGCAAGTGATTAGAGTGTCGAAAGTAATTTCACAATTGTTTTAGTTTTCCATTGCCGCGCTTTGTGATTGGCTAAAAATATCTCGTGCCACTTTCTTAACCAATCAGAAGAAAAATCAGAGCCAATCGTGTCCTGCCCGCACGCGTTTTCCCGCGCTTGCCGCCGGCTACATGTATTTGCTTTGAGTTCTGATTGGTTCATTGGATTATCAATCTTTGTTTTGATTGGCCAGAGCAATAGATAGTTTTCACTCACGTTACCTTCAGTCTTGTGGGACTTAAATGACAAAGACCATGGCGGCCATGTTGGTGAACATAACAAAAGCAAAAGTTCATTATGATTCTTTTGTGGGTGTACACCAACGCAACGCGGCCGCCGTGACGTAACGTGAAAACCACCTATTACTCTGTTTTTTATTTTACGACACTCAATTGAAAGCCGCCGCTTTGTGATGATAATTTTTATTACGATTATTGATTTTTTGGTGAAAAATGTGAAACGAGTTTTCCTGTTCTGAAATTCCAAACGTTCTTTCAACCGTTTTGTTTTGTCTTTCGTCATAATATTATTAGGTGTTTAAATTAAGTAACGCTCCACATAAGAACTGCCGTAAACTTCATTGTTCTACGGCATTGGCTCTTTCCCACATAGAATATCATTTGTTCAGGGGCTGATGGTTCATAATTATATTTCAGTATAAAAATAAAGAAAATCCATTTGCGTCAATTTTTTTAGGAAATGTCCGTGCTTAACCAATCAGAATAGCAGAAGACAATAGCTAATAATTTTGCTTCTTTGATGAAGTTCCCCAAGTACAATATCTTTTAAAAATTGCATGTTGTGCGGATCGGGTCTCAAATTACTTGAAACCTTAAAAAAATTAGACAAAATGCACCATGGACCTTAACTTTTTAGCGGTTTTTGAGTCTAGGCCAATGAGATCACTAGTTGTAACAATGAAAAAAGTTCATTGACATTCCAACGTGTATTGCCATTCAGCACTTTCCTTCTTATGCGGATCATGAGTTAAATGTCGTGAAATTTGAATTTGTAGTTGCCATACATGAACGACTAACTATAAAATGTACAACTCAATGTAAATGACTTCAAATTCCATGAAACATGTTCTAGTGTCAATACACCTCCTGTGATTAAAACCCTTGTTTATATTTATATTACCTAAAGGGATCTCACTAGAAAATTATCGTTAAACACAGAAATAAAGAATTTCGTATACATGTACAACATCAATAAATTCCATGGACTAATTTAAGTTGGTCGATAAGTTCTTGTTTTTCATTCTCGGGAAGAAACGAAGCCCTTGCAGCGCTAAATGTCTGAAAAAGAAAATTGAAAGCAAGTTGATTGCTGCTGACAATTATACTATATAATTCCGAACAGGTTTTGCACCAGGCTCTGAGACGACTTTTCGCTGGATTACGTTCAATAAAACTTGACTTGATAAGAAAAAAATATTATATAGGGATGATATCTGTTTACAAACATTCTTTTTGTTATTCAAATGTGCCAGCCACTGGAACAAAAGAACCCTTTGTTTCGGCAGCCAATAAGGCTCTGGTTGGCACATTAATAACAATTGGTGACGTCATTGATATATTCCCTATTATCGACTTTGCGTTTTATGCTAATCGTACTTTGTTTATCAAGCTGATCAACTGCATACCAACTTGTGCTCGCAAGTAATTTGCATCTAAACACGCACGCTGTGCGCAGTCATGTCTGAAAATCTATTGTCTCATCTTTCCAAAGTAGACCTCAAGTCAATAGGCCATTTCCGAGTTGCCTTTAGCCTCTCTATCAAAGCGAGGCTAGGTGCGAAACCTTTCACATGTAAACAAAACTTTTTTTTTTGCATGTGAATGAAAACTCATTTTCATATGAAAGGTTTCGTACCTAGCCTCGCTTTGATAGAGAGGCTAAAGGCAACTCGGAAATGGCCTATTCCGAACAGGTTTTATTTGCAACCATGACACTGCCCCATTAACCCTTTACTCCCAAGAATGCCTAAGATCCAATTTCAAGAAAAATCCAAAATTTAATTTTGTAAAATATTGAAAACCTAATGATACCATGCAAAAGTACTGCCAAAGAGGTTTCATTTGAATGGTTACACCATAGAATTTCGTCCACAGACTAAATGTCTCTATAATTGATTCTGAGAGGTTACATGCATAATAAAACGTACCGCGCGAGTTATTTCTGCAGGGCTCAGCCCAATCTCATTAAAAGCTACTCCTTGTTCAAGATCCATTCTTGTCTGGCACACAAGAGGATCGTCTGAATTCAGAGAAAAATTTACTCTGTCATTTGCAAACCTTTAAAAAGCAAAATATACGACATTAGTGTGAATGATTGTCACTGAAGCGCTGTCGAGCTAATCGACAGACTCAAAAGTTAGAAACACCACCTTCTGTCACATAATCAGTACCATAGTAACGCAATGCTCGGTAGCTTTCATTTGAATGGTCACAATGTAGGATTTTACAACAGACTCAAAATTTATGATCACCTTGTACAACATAATAAACAGTACCACAGGAAAGTACTGCTCAGTAACTTTCATTTGAATGGTCACACTTTTGGATTTCATCCACAGACTCAAAAGTTAGAACCATCTTGTACAGCATAATAAACAGTACCACAGGAAAGTACTGCTCAGTAGCTTTCATTTGAATCGTCACACAGTAGGAACCATCTTGTACAGCATAATAAACAGTACCACAGGAAAGTACTGCTCAGTAGCTTTCATTTGAATCGTCACACAGTAGGATTTCATCCACAGACTCAAAAGTTAGAACCATCTTGTACAGCATAATAAACAGTACCACAGGAAAGTACTGCTCCGCAGATTCAAAAATTAGAACCACATTACACTGTACAATAAAAAATAACATACTGCTCACAGTGAGTTAGAACAAAATTGTACTGACAACACACACACAAAAAAAAACATTGTACAACGGCTTTCATTTGAATGATTACACGGCAGGATCTCATCGGTGGACTCGAAAGTGAGAACAACAATATGAGACTGCAAAAAAAAAAAAAAATAAAATAAAAATAAAGACTGCGCGCAGGAAACTTATGCGGTTCTGCTACCGCAACATTTTACTCAATCTCGGGATTTTCCTCTATTTTTTCATTTCATAATTTATTTTTTCTTCCGGTACCTGTGATCTTACGACGACCCGCTGACCCTCTGACGCCCTGACCGACTGACCCCCCCACCCCCCCCCCCCCCCCCCCTCCCGCCAAAAAAAATAAGAAAAAAACACATACTTTCTTAGTGGGTGCGTCTTGAAGCACGGTTTAACAGCACCAGTCAATATACTGGAAGTTGGACAGGTCTGCGAAGGTAACAACACAAAACTATTTACTCATCAATGAGGAATTTATACAGACGAATCTCTAATAAGAGAACGCACTCGGGGTCAGAAAAGGTGACGTGCATGGTCGCCAACTAAACGATAACCGGTATCGGCCAAAAACTCTGCCATCACACGGGAATATGTACTTAGGATGGTCTGTGATCGTCGGCGGTCATTTCACGAAAATTTGGTTTTAACTAAGTTAACGAATATAAATTGGCCACCGTAAAGATATTCACAATTATACTACCAGTAATCTGAGATTATGGAGACGCGTTTGAAGGAATTTCCGGCGGAAATGAGCCCCTGAAAAAAGCAATAGGGGCGGCCATTTGGAAGACCGGACGCCAAAAAATCTCAAATTTTACCGCATGTAAGGCACAGGGCAACCAACACGAGATTAGAATTGCGTTCTTCGAATAACCTATATAGGTATATGCCGCAGTGAAGGATATGGTTTTCAAGCAACTTACTGTGGAATAGGGAATAGGAATCGGAGAGGTTTGGTCAAGAATAGCTGGATATCATTTATCGAGAGATTGATCAGTGGTATGACGAAATTAGTGTGGAGTAGGAAAGTGAAAAATCCTTACATAAACTGGTCTGGGATAGGGCAGGAATTTTTCGTGTCTTTGGTGTAGAACAGGATTGCAAAGTGCAACTGACCATGTTCTGATATAGGGTAAGGGGTTCACCGTTCAAGCGGCACACCCCCACCCAAAAATGTAAAGAGTGCCCCCCCCCCCTGCCCATCCCCAGGGCGTCGAGAACAAAACCAGTGTAATACACTTCAGACCACATGTCTCATAACCTCGTAACCCAAATTTTCAGCCTTTTCAAGACAAGTAAGAACGTTACATTCTCTATTTTCGAATTGCCCATAATACACTTTGTTTGCACCCCAAATTTTGCATAAACTATTGTTTGTAAATGCTCTTGAGAGGACTGCATATTCCCAAGAGCATTTCAAAACCATAGTTTATGCAAAATTTGGGGGGCAAACAAAGTGTATTATGGGCAATTCGAAAATAGAGAATTGGGCTTTACCCGTGCGCGATTTCGATTGCGAGCAACGAGCGAGCGCGGAGCGCGAATTTCGCTCAATTGTCAAATGCGAATTTAGTTGTTTGCACGGTTCGCGTTATGCCAAACTCGCATACAACTATGCTCCCCAGTGTCAGTGGTATATTTTTTGGTGGCTACGATGTGCCATAGAGTAGAGCAGCATGGTTTCGATCAAAAATGGCAAAATTCTCGTGACGCTGCCCATTTAAATCTCTACGACATGTTTCGCAACGTTAGCGACAGTCCTGATCTTGTTGTAGGTATGTCGTTATGCATGTAGCACTTCGTATGCGACAAAGTTATGCCGTCCAAATCGATGATACCGCGCTAACTTGATGGGCTTCAGTTGAAGCCTTCATCCCAAGCGAGGGACAATGGCTTGTTCCAGGCGATTAGATAATGGAGAGAGCGCGAAGAAAATTGCGATGCGAGTAAAAATAAAGGAGAAGAGACTGGGGAGAAAGAGACCTCTCCCCCTCTCCCCATTCTCCTCTCGTTTTCCCCGCTTGTTCGCCCGCTATTTTTAGCACTCCACCCACTATCTTAACGCTTGGAACAAGCTAGAGGGACGAACACCACACGAAAAACAACCTTGGATTACAAACGTACCTCGAGGTGAATTCCCTCGTCGATTATTCTCCTGTAAAGCGCATCATCTTCTATCGCGTGGTATCCATGACCTATTCTTTCAGCATGAAGAACATCTAACGCCTTGAAAGACAAAATATAAAACTCTAACTTCCACTACTTGGAAATATATAACAACGGAACGGCACCACAACAGTAAAAAAAAAAAAGAGTTTTCTAAGTAAAATGTATTAAACTTTCGTAACATCGAAAATTAAACGCCTTTTGCTTTCGGAGTGTTAACAAATGTCGTTTTGGATACCGAAAAAGGTCAGCTAGGATTTTCGGAACGGTGAAAGAGCAAGTGAATTCTTGTGTTTAGATTCCTTTCCCTTATAACTGTTTGCTGTTGAAATATTCAGCTAAAAGAACCGAAAAGCTCAAACAGTATTAGCTTTCACATAGCTGCCTTTAAAGGCACTAAAATGATATGGAAAACGTTTTCCTTAACACCTCTCATTGGGTACCAATGACCACAAAATCGTACTACACGGCTCGGGGGGAGGGGGGGGGGGGGGGGGGGGGGGTGGAGGGGGGAGGGGGGGCACTCCCATACAAAAATGGCGCTCGTCGAACATTTTAGGGGTCAAAATTTGTAGATTGTTACCGCTTAGGATACAAAAATCTAAAATGACCACCGTTAGAATTATCGCGGTTTCTTTCAGGGTATTGAGCCGAAAAAATATTATATGACATGTGTTGTTTTCGAATTGGTACATCTTAGGGGTAAAAATTATTTTGAGCCACGCCCGTCAAAGGAGATTTTGGTACCTTTTAGGGTGTTTTTCGAAAATTTCCGACGAGCATCCCCGTCATTTTTATATGGGAGTCCCCCCCCTCCACCCCCACCACCCCCCCCCCCCCCCCCCCCCCCCCGGGCTACACGGTAGATTTAATATAAATGGCACATTTGCACAACACAAGCGCCATAGGCGGTGATGGTGGTGATTTAAGCTGAGCAGCGGTATATTTTGGTGGGAACGATATCCAGGACTGTGAGATTGTGAGGTTATATAGTTCTGTAGTGTAGTTGTCTCTTCTAAATGGTTTATTTAGTCTATCTACCTTAATCGTTGTTTTGTCGATTTTCTACCAGTCAAAACTTACACTCGTTTTTCAGACTAAACGTTGGAAAAGCCGACACTTCGAACATTAAAGCCTCTGAAACTTTAAATATTCTGTTCTGTTAGGACGTAAAATTGATGAAAAATTGGCCGAAGAAGATTAGACAAAACCGTAATATAAAGGCCGCGCGTGACAGCCGCGTGGGTTAAGAATATCATTGCTACACACCAAGGTGACAAAGTAGAGTTGATCTTCAACGGGAAAGCGTCAAAAATTTCAAAAGAAGAACGGTTAAATTAACTTTACATCCAAAAATTTAGCAGCGTGCGATAGACACATACTCCTCAAAGGGATCAGATATTTTTGTTATTGCGGGAAGAAATCCTTGGGAACTCAGGCCCGAGTATCTTACTTCTTTCACACTGGCTGACGGAGCAGCTTCCCCCGCATGGACTGTTCTGTGTATGTTCAGTCTTCTGGCTTCCTACAGAAAAACAAGAACATTATAAGTAATAGTAATTGGACTGAATGGAATACAATTCAGGGAGTAATCGGGCGAGTAATTTTAAATCGAGATCGATTTGAAATTACGAGCTCGATAAGCCCTGAATCTTGACACGTAGGACACGAAGTTCAGTTTCTAATTAATCGCATCAATTTTCGAGATTAAAAAATCTATTTGGACTCTTTTGCACTCAAAACGTCTGGGAAATTTTCTATCAGTTTGAAAGTAGGAGGAAACTCAACTACAACTGATTGACGCGCGCGCAACGTAGGTGTCCAATTACAGCTATCCAGTTAATTACCGTGTGACCGCGCGCCAATTACGTAAGGAAAAGGCGAGCGGATGACCAATCACTATCGAGAATTTTGTTATTGATACGATTACGTACGTTACGGTCTCTCAAATACGTACGTGCAAAAATATCCGTTGGTTTCACACTATAAGCTAAGTATATTTCAAGCGCAATTGAGAATCTCAAGTAGCACTTCAGAAAATTAAGAGTTCACACCTGGTCAGTGGAAGGGAAAGTGTGTTACGTGGAACATAAGCTGTTAATCACGATTAAGTTTTTGCACCGCGGCTGCATATGCCTTTTTGTCAGCTTCTGTTTTCCTATTGGTCAAGTGCCTTTTCAAGTGGGAAAGCACTTGAAGGGATAGATGAGAGGGCCCAAGACTCCTTATTGAGACTTATATAACGTAATGTCGATACTTAGATTTTTATTTTCAGTAAATTTTTTAGTTTAAAAAAGAAAATCTAAAATCCCCACTTAGGATTGAACCTGTGACCTCAGTTAGGCTTAGGCTTACATAGCCTACCGCACCACTGTACCACCTAGCTTTTCGGGTTGCTTAGTCCTAAATTTAACTATATAAACTGCTACCCCTTACTGTAACTGAAAGCTAACCAGTTACTCCGTTATATAAGTCTCAATAAGGTGTCCCATTTTCCTGTTGGGCCCTCTCATCTATCCCTTCAAGTGTCCTCCTTTCAAGTGTGGTGTAGATCATACTTGGCGGCGTTCTTCGGTTCCTTTGAAATATACACGTTCCCACCGATTCACATTCAAAGTAGGTTTCATGTGCACGTATAGGATGTACTTTATGGAAGCCCTAGTGTTAAACCACCAATTACTTTGACTATATAATAAATAAATAAGCTTTAATAAAAATGAGTGCAGAGTTTTGAGAAAAACAAACGTGGCGCCTATTCAGTGATGATTTCATTTTGCTCAGCGTGGATCGCGAAAGTGTTGTTTTTCGTCTTAAAATCAAACAATTTGTTGTTCGTAAAAATGTTTGTTGAATCAATAGATATTATTTTATAGAACCATTGAAGAAATACACTGCCTTTTTGGTCGTTTTTGTCTTTGGATCGAGAACCCAGTCAAATGCAACGCATGCCTATTTGACCAAAAAATTGTGACTGGATGTTTTAGCGACTTTCCTCGTAAATCTGCTGATTTCTACGGAACCACTCGTTAGAATTTCTCGAAATTTGGCACAATAATAGTTCCGAATATGCCGAACTCACCTGCCATCAGAAATTTGAAATCTAACAAAATACATTTTTACTAAACGCAAACATATTAAACCACAAATTACGGAAGATCAAAATTACATGAGACCAGTGTGAACATGCGAATATTTTTACGACTTTACTGGAGACAGATGATGGACAAAATCTAACGACTAGATTTTTTGAAAATAAACGAAACCAAATATTGCAGGCTGATTTACAATTCACCGTGTTGTCATGGCAACACCCTAAAAGCTCAAGAAAAATATCAAAATATATAGCTTGTTGCTTAATCGTATGCCTCACCAATTTTGGGCGCCCAGACGTTAGTAGTTTTAAAATGACAATGAATGACGCATAGGTACAGTGAAACTGTGTTCATACGCATGTACGTCCTTACCAAAGTGCAAGGCTTGAATATGAAACGGACTTTGAAAGCGGCCATACGCATGTAGGTCCTAACCAAAGTGCAGCCAGCTTAAAAATGTTTAACCGACTGCCTCGCTTAAATGAAAGGTGGGTGCCTGGGGTATCCAGGGATCCAGGGGCTTCCACTGCGGCCAGCCAGCCCCTAGATAAAATACTGCCCCAATGGCTGGCAAATCCCCGCAACCCAGCCATGAGCCCTCATTCCACGCACCTGTCACACTGATTAAATCGGTGGAAGTAAAAAAAAAAAAAGAGGGTGGGGTGGGGGAACGCTTAAGACAACTGCTACAAAACCGCTAAAGACTGAAAACTCGAAGATCCTAGCTGAGAGGAAGCCGCAACGTTCCACGTGAGCCTGCACTAGAGTTTAACCACTGACCCCAAGCGTCTGCTAACTTTGTTAAATTGTCATTTAACTAAATTTAAACAGACCTTAAACCGTTCATACGCATGTACGTCCTTATCAAAGTGCAACTGAAGGCTTCAATATAAAACAGACCTTAAAAGCGTTAACATGTCCTTTCATGGCGGGGATCTCTCCAAACGATTCATCTCCAGCCAGATCCATTCCTACAACACCATCACTTGAAAACTCTTGGCACAAAGAGAGAACTTCTAACGACCACTCTGAAAAATGGAATAAAAATTTCAGTGTTAAGCTACGCATTGAACTGAGAAAGATGTAGCATTTTCGCGTCAGTACTCCATTTTTTTTTTCGCACTATTTCGAAAATGTTCTGTAACTTTTTACTGAAAAGCAGACACGTTTTCTTTAGCGCTTTGGGTCCGGAAACACGAGAACAAATCAAATTAGCAAAGGTTTGAGTTGTAGCTTTCAAAAGCTGATATGGACGCTCGCATTTAGACTTCGTAAAAAATTCGACAATTCATTCTATTAGAAAATGAAAGGTATATTTACATAACCAGTTCAATAAGCTGTAATAGACCAATTCCGATATATTAAAATTCATACTTGGCTCCGAGGCTTGGGGGGATAAAACAAAAGAAATCACATTGAGGTTCAGCGTTGAATTATTCATTTCTTCTGTTTTATTCCCCCAAGCCTCAGAGCCAAGTATGAATTTTAATATATCAGAATTGGTTTATTTGATATGGGGTATCTTAAGAGTAATCTCGAGACGCTAGAGTTGTGACACTGAAGAGAACCTCGAAGGTCTACTGTACATGTAACTTTATCAATCGATTTTCCAATTTGCACTGAACCTTGTATGTGAACAGTGGGCAAGCCCTTGGCTAGATCGCACTTGATTTTCATTGAAATTATCATTGAAACCATGTAAACATTGTTTTTTTTACCAGGTTCATGCCTCATACAGCATAGTATGGACCTAGCTTTAACTCCAAAATCCCTCTCTCCACTTTTAAGTCCTTTACACACCGCTTGCACTACATCTCGCGGTGAAACACCTTTCTCAGCCAGCATATTAGGCCTCTCATTGGGCTCGTCAGGTTTCCCATTCATCATACTGTTATGTCCTGTACACAGAAGATGCGGAGAGTAACGTGTTTCAAAGTACAATACACCAATAGATGCTTGGTCTTCACAAAACTCATGTGCTATCCTTTCAATTGCAATGACATCATCCCTGAAAACAACAACAACTTAGTAATAAAAAAATCACAACAATTGAGAAGAATGTTTTAAGGCGAACCTGTGGTACAAAAGGGGAAAGCCCCATGCCAAATCTAATGCAAATGAGCAAGAACAAAAGATTTTGCTCATTTCCATGAGTTGGACAGTCCAGCCGCCTTTTATGTCACGGGTTTGTCTTTAAGTAATAATACGTTACTTGTAGGAAATTTTTGTTAGAACCTCCAAAAGTTATATACCATAATCTTGTATTACAAAATGCACAAGTAGGCATGTGGCAACAATTCATTTTTACCCTTAAATGTACATGTAAGAGGTTGTACATACATGAAAACAACAATGACAATTTGCATTGGCGATAAAGTCAGAGACATTTTGCATGACAAACTTGTCCTATTTAGTTGTAATAAGATATTTGAAGCAATAAAATACACTGGCGTATACAGTGTAAAAAAAGTCGCGCACCCGAGCCAGAAGGCTCATAACGACCGGAGCTTAAACCCGGTTTCTATAGCATGAAGCGACTAGGAATATTGCTACTCCCCCCTGGATGGGATGCTAGTCCATCGCAGGGTTACCCCCAGCATTTTGTCGCTGGTACCCATTTATACACCTGGGTGGAGAGAGACAGTGTGGAGTAAAGTTTCTTGTCTAAGGAAACAACACGACGGCAGAGACCAGGCTTCGAACCACCGACCTTCAGGTTGAAAGTCCGACGCGCTAACCACTACACCACCGTGCCGCCCACTGTATACAGTGTATGTACTCCAATTTTCACCAACACACAATAAATAGAGACATGGCTGAAATAAACTACAGTCGAACCTTCATTAACGGACACCTCCCATAGGTGGGCAACTCCCATAAGCCGACACTTACATGTAGTCAGGGTCCCAGCCACATACAAACATTTATTCATTAACCTCCCATAAGCGACGCCTCTCTTTATAAGAAGACACTTTATGTGGTTCTGATGGTGTTCATTTATGGGAGGTTCGGCTGTAGATGTATCTTAATTACTGGTGATATCTCCTCTTAAGAAAGAAAGACACTGGAGGGTCTCCTAAAAAAAATGATAGGGGTGCTTGATGGAAATTTTCAAAAATACCCTTAAAAGTACCAGAATCTTGTTTGATGGGTGTGGCTCAAACAGATTTTCACTTCTTAGAGGTACCAATTCTAAAACAACACATGTCCTTAATTCTGTCCCTTTTTTTTTGGGCTCAATACCCTTAGGCTTACATGATAATTCTAATGGTGGTCAATTTCTAGATGTTAGCACCCTAAGTGGTACCAATCCACAGAGTTTGACCCCTAGAAGGTACGACAATCACCCCATCATTTTTATATGGGAGAGTGACACAACCCCCCTCCCCAACCCCACCCACCCTCCGCTGGGCTGGCTTGCTATCCCTAACCTCAGCAATTAGCCACAGCAGTAAGCATGCAGTTTAATTAGGGGGCTCGACTCAAAGTAAAGGTCAGTCATTATCAAAGTTAATCGCCGGCTGTTTTAAAGTAATATGTAAGGGTATTTTAGAAATATTTTGCTTTATTCAAATTTGAGGGAAATTTGATCCTCGCAGTGCACTATCAACTTAAGCAGTTAAAAAGCAACCTGAAAAAAATTCAGGCTTGAATGGGATTCAAACCCATGACCTTGCGATACCGGTGCAATTATGCTCTATCCACTGAGCTACCAAGCTGTATGGATCGATAGTCAATTGTGAGTTCGTGATGTACCCAACGATAGTGAAATACATGAATATGAATAATAAAAATCATATATGTGTACTGCAGATGAAACATGAATCCCGTTCAAGCCTGAATTTTGTCAGGTTGCTCTTCAACTGCTTAAGTTGATAGCGCACTGCGAGGATCAAATTTCACTCTTGTTTTATCCGCAGTACACATATATGATTTTCATACATTCATATTCATTTATTCAAATTGTTAGCGTTTCTGCTATATTGCCTATCATGTCCTAAAAATGATTTTTGATTTATTCTAATTAACTGTCTTTAGTTGTAAATTTTCTTGAAAAATCATCAGCAGCTAGTGATATGTGAGTACTACAAAATTTGAAAGTTTCATCATGAAATGTCTGACTAGATTTTGAGAAAAACGACTTCACATTGTCTAAATCAAAGGTCAATAAGCTTAGAAACCAATGACACATAGAACTTTCATTACATTTCATAAACTTGGTGAAGTATGAAAGCAATCAAACTATGTCTTCCCTGCGAAATTTTAATTTCAAAACATACACCCCATGGCAAAAAAAAAATGAGTCCAGCCTCCTTAAACTTGTTTAAACTTACATCATGACTGAGTGTAAGACATGAAAACATCCTAAAAAGCCTGTCAGACATGATGGTTTCTCCAAGCTGACAGAGACGTATTGTCTTAGACATTTCTCATCATAGGAAGGTAGTGTTATTTGTTTTTTCCTGCAATAAATAGAATACGATTTGACATTTTGTGCCTCCAAGTAATAGATTGAGAATATTGACTAATTTAAACATAAAATAAAAATGATGATACTTATACAGTGTAATTACCAGAGTTTTCCTATTGAACTCAGCTAAGATGATTTCAAGTTGAACATCAATAAATTGTACACTCTGTACATTCAAATTTAATATTGAAAGAAAAAAAATGAATGTTACACCATATTGTGGGCCAGAAGAAGCTGGATGCGTTCTTACACAAGAGTCTAAGAAGGATATTTATAATCTACTGGCCAATGCGAAAAACAAATGAGGGCATTAGAAGAAGAGCAGGTATAGAGGCAATAAGCAAGCAAAATTAATGGCAAGGAGGAGATGGACACAGCTGGGCCATTGTTTCCTATCATAAGGTATAATTTTCTAGCAAGTGCATACTTTGCCAACTCAATAATGGTCCGTATCCGCAGGGCTCCATCAAGGTGGACATGAAGCTCTACCTGAAAGTATAGCAAAACATTAGGATCATAGAATATAATTACCTTAATTTATTAATACCAATTGTTCTGCCAGACATGACCTGCAAGGACGCCATGACAGCTTACAAGTTCCAATGAGTGTGGGTCTGTGACCAATCGTTTTCCTCCCCACATCCCCAAGGAAAGGTTATGGCACTCACTCACAGTGAATGGGTTCTCAAAAGGGCCAATATAAAAATGGCAGAGCTGCTTGTTGGAAATATTTGAAAAACACCATAAAATACCAGAATTAATACACTGTAAGCACTTACATGTAATGAAGGTGGACATTGAGGGTCGAGGGGAAACAAAACTCACTGTTTTGTTATACCACCTAACTCAAAAATAGAAAAAAAATATACATATAGGTGAGATGAGAAAAAAATGTCTGCTTGATGTGGCTGGCACACAGATTTGCCGTGATTTCAAGGTGCACAACCTGATCACGTACAAGTCAAAATTCCAAGTTGTTGTTTCCCTAGGTACATGTAGTTAGTGAGTTTTGTTTGCCCTAGGGAGTTACACATGTACATGTACATGTAGACTGTTTCGACCCATGGCATGTGATACACATTCTTGTCCAATCAAAAAAGGTGTTTGTGTTGGAGGGTATAACAATCTTGTTTAATGGCATGGCTCAATATTTATTATTGTAAAACAACTCGTGTCATACTTATTTCTGTATTTTTTTGGTTATGCCCTTGTGTGAACACAGCATGCATCTTAAAATCAATCTAACTGATCTTTCTGAGAGCTCAACCAACACACATAATTCAGACCAGACTGAAAAGTCGTACAGTGGAACCCCCGCTCTATGGACACCCGCTTAATACAGACACCCGCTTATAACGGACAGTTTCATTTGTCCCGACAAAAAGCTCATATATTCTCTCTAAAATTAATACAGACAACGGACACTTTTCTGTGTCCCGAGTCACAAACTCTTGTATATTGTCAACCCCGCTTTACGGACACTGGTTATCTGCACACTGTCTCTTTTAAATGTCACAACTGTCTGTCTAATATTCAGTCCACTTGGCTGAGTCGCAAACTAAAAGCGTCAGTACAAAGTAAAGTCACAGACTTTTTCAAATGAATCCATTGTCGTGCCTGTTTCAATAACAATACAATACTTAAAACATTTTACTCTGAGGCTATGATAAATGATCGTGAGGTTTCTTTAGGATGAACTTGTTACTGTTACAGTTAAGAAATTAAACAACGTTTTCTCATAAAACTGTCTGCTTTGGTCTTTATATCAATAAAACATGTGTCCCTGATGTTTTCTCTGAGAGCCCGCTTAATACGAACACCCGGATAATACGGACACCATGGCATGTCCCCTTGGTGTCCGTATTAACCGGGTTCCACTGTATATCCAGACTGACTCCACAAACTAATTTCATGTTAGACAGTAAGAAGTTAGTTTATACCCAATCAACGGTCCATGTTGGTCTCAAGCCACATGTATAAAAACATTTTTTTTTTGGCATGATCCTCTTATCTTTCTTGTACCAAGACTTCTAGATCTGGGTTTACCCAGGTCTTACATACATGTTTTGCAAAAGTTGCAAGCATTGGAAGAATGTCAATGTTAGAGTTTATAGTTCTCAATTAACATTCAAGAGGAATGACACAAATCGCATACAGCTACTGTAAACAAAAGCATTTGGATTTCAGACGAGGATTTAAAAAAGCTTGGTGTTTGGGGTGACAGAACGTCTGCAGTCTGCATTTATTTTGTTTCGCTATTCCTCCGTTTAAAACTAATATGAAAGTCTACTTGTTAAATACATGTACGCTTCTAACTTGTAGAGTAAGCTTATATAAACTTAGCGTTACGTACGTTGAAAGGAGATTGTATATGTTTTATACAGTATCGGTTTTAAGATCACGATGGACAGAAATAAAAACAAACATTAGCCGTGAGTGAGCACTAGTGACCTGTCAAGATGTAGTTTCTTGAAACAAAATTAAGAACAGGAAAAGATAAAGTGAGATTCAAAACACAAGTGTCGTCATAGATTCCCATATTAAAGGAACCATGCATTCGAATCGTCTGTTCACGAACATGTTTGATCGTGAATACATTAAAAACAAGAACTTACTTTTGACTTGGGTAATTCAAGTGCCATTACAGTCCACTCGTAATAATTTGCTTCTTTATAGTTTAAAAAGAACAAAAGAAGTATCGTTCAAACTGAACTTCCTTTTTCCGGTCGGGTTTTGCGTAACTTTGTGTTGCTTGGTGTCGTTCCCAGTGCCTTCTCGTTGACTGACTGGGGGCGTTACAGGGGCGGTCACATAAGGAGTGAACTATTCGATTTCTGAACGGGGCGGGGGAGGGGGTGGGGGACACCATGAAAAAAATATCCTGCAAGTAAACTGTGTTGGAAAACATGCTACACCTAAGGAGGCCCGACTTGAGGCTTCGTTATTTAGCCAAAACATTCCTGCATTGATAGAGCTATTAGCTATTATTAGGGAAAAAAATCGAGCACAGATAAGATCAACTCATCCCCCTTACCCCCCCCCCCCCCCCTCACTTACAAGTCTAATGGCCACCTGGCTAAGGAACAACTGTAGCGTGACGGAACACTGTGGAGGTCAAAAACAATAGAAATCGTTTGCATTAAATAAAGTTTTATTCCCAAAGGATGACAATTTAATCCCAGGACAAAGCGTAAGATTTAGGGGCTACGTAATGAAAATAGGTATCGATCTAGGGCGTAAGTCTAAAAAAAACTGGGTAGATACATCATTTGGTCTGAAAATCGAGACAGGTTGCACAAATCTTTAAACAAAAGACTATAAAAGGCTTCCAAAAATATATATATATTAATCAACACTTGAGTTACGGGTATTGTGAAATATTCGATAAAGTAAACTGACACGACCCCTGACACTGCCTTTGAACGCAAAAGCTAACAAATATTTTAATTGTGTGTTGCTATCACTGCTATGATATGCCTCTCTAGCTCTTTTTTAGTTACTGTAACTTGTAGCCTTCTCATTGGCTACTGGAAATCTTGTGACTGTCAGCGACATAAAAGCTGCGTAGGTCATATTTATACGACCGATCATTTCTCTAAAAATAGTTAATAATGCCCATGACATGAAAACTCTTTTGGGACTGAGTGAGTTAGGAATCCAGAGGAATTTATAATTTTACCACGTTCATTTACATATGTATAACAGAGCGTCATAATTTTTTTTTGTTAATATGCAAATTTAGAAAATTGTTCGCGACGTAAGCAGTGACCACAGTGACCTACAAACGTCACTCAATGAAACCCTCATGAATATCTGCCATAACATCGGCGCGACGGGAATGAGTGCGCAAAACTTGTGGAGATAAATAGTCGTAGACGGATGCGTTCTTGGACTCACTTTAGTGCAGGAAGATGATTTTGAGGCTGCCTCTAAGATCTTGGAGATGGTATATGCAATGTTTGGAGACGCATCCATGGAAAACGCAACTTATTTCTACAGGTTTGGCCGCTTGTCTTCGCCGATTGCTTTATAAAAATATTTTAGTGCATAGAGCGCTTCTAATCAATTTGTTTTCGCTTAGTGCACTGTCATAGTACACGGTGGCTTTAACCGAATACCTTTTACCTCGGTCGATAAGCCTTTCGTTTACCCTCATTTTTGGTTATCTGCTTCTTCGATCACAATTATTTGCTACAATTCAATGCTTCGTGGTTCATTCGTCGCCTCCGCCCTCTGTTTTAGATTTTAAATACACACTGACATTTTACATTCAGTTAACAATAATTTCTAGCAAAATCATGTCCATTTATTATATTTTTATTTCTGGGCTTTTTAATTTCACCACAGTACGTTCCCTTGTTTATATCGACGATATAGTACTTTTTCGATGGACTTTGAACATAACACTACAACAGTCAACTCGTGACTGTTTTCAGTGGTCTACCACAGTAACTATTACGAAGACTGGGTTAGGATACGTTTTTGTGTATAGATAGTTAAGTTAAGCGCCGAAAACGTGATTTTCGATCGAACGAAGTGAATCCCTTCAACGACTTGACTCTCGCGGTAGAAGACCGCCTTCATATGCCATGATATGTGACCTCGTTACAAACTGTCACTTTTTTCGACCCAGCATGTATAACAAGCTCACTCGTATCGCTATCTTGAAGCCCGTTAATTCGACCAACCTTTATTTTCTTTGTAAATTTACCCCGTTTAATGCCCGGCGTTTATGCGACCTCTTTGTAAGCTCAATTATAATGAGATATTTATAACGTGCCAAGAAAGCAGATAACTATATTCTTGAATTTACATGTCGTTGAATAACTATGGCTCCTTTTGTTTTCATTTTCCTCGCGTTATTTTTACTTCTGCGCGCTTCCTATCCTTCGCTCCCACGGACCTGAAGTTAAGTAAATAAGCCTGGTATTCTGGACCGTTCTAGATCTAGAATCGCTCCGGTGTCCACAGGTAAAAGCAGGTACCCAAAGTTCGATGAGTGTTGTATGTCATCTGACCTTAGTTACAGCATTGTTTGAGC
Organism: Cladopsammia gracilis; assembly: GCA_022457155.1. Classification (NCBI taxonomy): domain Eukaryota; kingdom Metazoa; phylum Cnidaria; class Anthozoa; order Scleractinia; family Dendrophylliidae; genus Cladopsammia; species Cladopsammia gracilis. The sequence continues at coordinate 1,802,515 of JAJGOT010000103.1, read as the reverse complement.
GTTGTAACTTGTAGCTTGAGTAGCTTTCGGTATATTCCGCACATTGAGGAAAGGTATTAGGCCCTGAAATCCTCCAACCCTTCCTCCCACCCCCGGGTTCGCACCCCGGGCTCCCACCCCAAGAAAATCTAATGGTTGGCCCCGAACATGACGAGTGTTGCTGTGTGATCTGACCTTTGTGACAGCATTATGTGAGCGTTGTGAATTGAGCGCCACGATAACCGTTGCGTGAAAACAAAAACTATTAAGGAATTGTATGGGGAAAAACATTTCTTATACAGCAAAACAGAAGCAGTAGTTTGGAGATAAAGTGCATAATTGCCAGGATGAAAGGGGATTACAATAGACCATTTTCGATATATTAAAATTCATAGTTGGCTCCGCGGCTTGGGGGAATAAAACAAAAGAAATCGCATTGAGGTTTAGCGTTGAATTATTCATCTCGTTTGTTTTATTCCCCAAGCCTCGGAGCCAAATATCAATTTTAATATATCAAAAATGGTCTATTTATAAGATTCGATTTCGTGACAGGCCGTCAAGAAATCAAAATGACCCTACTTGTGTATAAAGTTTGACTTTTTAGCCATTTTTGTTTCTTTAGTTAATATTTTTTGGCTTAACAGCTTTTGGTGATTTTTTTCTTTGCTATTTGTATTTGGAGACAATAAAGTAAGCCATGAAAACACTGTCCCTTTATTAATACAACGTTCCAAAATTAAAACTTTCTCAAATCGCCTGGAATCGAGCAAAACAAGCAGGACACAAACAGACAAGCAAAGGAGTTTTTATTCAAAAGTCGTTCGGACACTGTCCCTTAAAACGAGTCCACTGTAACTTATTTGGAACAATTTGACTTTGATTTCCCAACAGGAGCCCTCCTTGGTGCAGGAGATTTTATTGCACAACAGTGCGTAGAAAAGGTGCCACTGCGAGAACATGACTGCGTGAGAACAGCTCGAATGGCAGCCGTAGGAACAGTCGTGATAGGCCCCATATTCCATGTATGGTATGCGGCATTAGATAAACGTTTCGCTCGCAAAGGTCCCGGAAATGCCATGCGCAAAATGACAGTTGACCAAAGCATTTTAGCGCCAGTCTTTCTGGTTTTATTTTATGGCGCGGTTGGATTCGTTGAACGTCGGACAATAAAACAAATCAGCGACAAGATTTACGAGGAATTTTATCCCAACATGGTGGTCAACTACAAGGTTTGGCCTGCGGTGCAGTTCTTGAACTTTTACTTGTTTCCAGCGCATTTACGAGTTTTAGTAGTTAATGTGGCGTCACTGTTCTGGAATACTTACCTCGCATGGACATCGCACAAGGAACTGAAGCAATCAGACCCGGCTGGAAATGAGAGCTGAACTAAAATAAGCTAGCGTGATACGTTCAGGTGCCGTCACTGGGTCGTCGCACAACGGCACTCTTGGGTTGTCATGCAACGGCTCTCTTCGGTTGTCACGCAACGGCTCTCTTCAGTTATCACACAACGACTCTCGTCGGTTGTCACACAACGGCTCTCTTCAATTCTCACGCACGACTCTCTTCGGTTGTCAAACAACGGCTCTTCTTAGTTGTCACGCAACGCATCTCCAACGAAACCGACCCTCTCACACTGTCGTTTTTTGATTTTGTCAGGCAATCAAGAAACAATCAGACGCACTGCCCGGTATTACCAGTAAGGAAATTTTGTGGCCGTTCCTTGTACGCTGTGTTCCGCCAAACATCTTACGCTTCCTTGGCCCACAACGAGGCGACTATAGGGGTCCTATAGAAATTGTGTGACCATTTGTATTTTCAAAACAGTCTTAGTAAGGGTATGCATGGAAATATCGAAAAGTTTACATAGAGCCGTTTTCAACTGAATGTCATAAAATCAAACCAAAGAACCACCCTTGCCAATCAAAACAGACAAAATAAACCAATAAACACTCGAAGCGAAAACATCTATTCCTCGTCAAGCGCGGTAAAAAGAGCGTGCGTGCAATTCACGATTGATTTTGGTTCTACTGATTGGCTGAGTGGCGCGAGTCACAACCAAAGTAACGCAAAACCGAAGAAAACGCGATATACTTAGGGATGGACCATTTAATTTTTTTCAAAATACTTGAATTTTTTTTTCACGTGCTTTCTTGTGCACGATTGTTTTTTCTCTTAAATTTCTTCTGCAGGAATTTTTTTTGGTAATTGCCCAACCCCCCCCCCCCCCCCCCCCCCCCCATCCACAAAAATTAAATGGTCCGCCCCATACGGCACTCAGTTGAAAATCACCCTGTCACGCATCACACGCATCACGAAATATTGCAAGGAGAGTGTATTTGTAAGTTCGCAATAAGCCCTTTCAAGCAATATGTTGCATTGTGAGTGTCTGTCTCCAATACCCATCATACAACATTTTGCTTGAAAGAGCCTATTGTCGTTAATGTTTTAAATTGTCGTCCATTTGACTAAAATCGGCGGATGTTGCCGGTCAATATTCGCCAAGTGAAGGTGAATTCCGTCACCGTTGATAAAGGAAACCCCCGAATCCCAAGAGGTTTCAATATAGATGTGTTCCAACATTGAAACTGTCAATTTATCATGCTCGTGTAATATGGCGCTGATGTGGTCCTATCAGCGGGTTGTGCCTAAATCATACCGACCAAACGGAGAACCTGTGACCTCCGCTAGGCTTTGGCTTACATAGCCTACCGTACCACTGTACCACCTATAGCTTCTCGGGTTGCTTAGTCCTTAATTTTACTATATAAAATATTACACCTAACCTCAACTGAAAGCTAACCACTCCGTTATATAAGTCTCAATAAGGTGTCCGACGTCCTTCTGGACGGTATGATTTGGGCTTGACCCTATCAACGTGAGCATCCAAATGGAAGCTCTTCAGTAAAACCACCCAGTCATAGTGTTTGGTTTTTCATTATTTTACAAAATAAATTAATCTGGATATTTTTTTTTACGCGACGTTGGGAATGAAATTATTATCAAAGTATTATCTCGGAGTGTTGTAATATAATTGAATGGTGTAAATATTTTACAATGGTAAATTGATTATTTATGAATGAAAATATAGAACGTGGATAACCTTTTCTTTCTGGTTACCCTACGAGAGTAGCGGTCCCCGTATAACTTTCGGAATTAGCAGGACTAAGGGGCCGCAAGTTTCCGCTAGCCGCTACTTTGCAGTCGCCGTTTGCTTTCAGCATCTAAATACGTTAGTTATTGAACAAAAAAAAATGATGGTTAAACGCGGAATGAGCAAAAGGTCCTTTTAATTCGCTCTCTTTTGATTAATTACTCGGCATTCTTGTTCGTGAAACACTAAGCTATTCCATTTCAGCGCGCGTTGCTCGGTATCGTATTTTTGATTGGATCGTAATTTTCGTTGTGGGCCATTGCTTTCGGAAACTACTAAAAGGTCCGCAAATTAACGTTATTTTTGGGGGGTTGGTAGCTTGCGAACAAGCTCTCGGGCTGGGGTTTGGGGGAGGGGAAGGGAAAGCTTGCTCGCAGGCTAGGGGGGGAGCTACTTTCGAAAACTCTACGGCATTCCGGGCGATGCCCCCGTTGGGGGGGGGGGGAGTGCACGCTACTCCATTACTGTCATCACAAGTGTACTGGGGGGTGGTACGCTACTCCTCCAGTAGAAGCATGCTGAGGTGGACATATTGATTACTTGTTCTGAGGGTAATGGAGCACAATAGATGAATAAAGAAGTTAGTTTCTGAATGAAACTGTGAGTGTTGCGTCGATGGGGTAGTAAAACGATGTACTTATGGGGTTTACTGATAACTGACAAATGGCTAAAATTTTAACTGACAAATAAGCTAAAATTTAACGGACAACTGACATTCATACTCGATTCATAAGGTATACTAGCTTCTAGCAGTAATCAGAGATTATGGAGAGGCGTTCGGAGGAATTTCCGGCGGAAATGAGCCCCTGAAAAAAGCAACAGGGGCGACCATTTGGAAGACCGGACACCAAAAAGTCTCAAATTTTACTTCATAGTATATAAACCAGGTCACCCTGCGATGGACTAGCATCCCATCCAGGGGGGAGTAGTAATACTCTTAGTCACTTCACAGTATATAAAACCAGGTCACCCTGTGATGGACTAGCATCCCAACTGGAATTGACTCATCCATTAAAATAATAGGAATTGCAACTCGGAAGAGAAAGGGCCCCGTCAACACCCCCTTCCCCCGGCCGGCCCCGCCTTGAATGTTCCGAGCCCTTTGTCGGAAATGACGTTCAACACGATGTTGCAATGTTGCACGAATACGTGATGTTGAGTAAAATACGCTACGCAGATTTTTCTTCCATTTTGCCAGTCGAATCTGACAGGTTTTTTTCAGGTGTACCTCTGGCCCAATTTACGAGATCTCTCTCCCTCTCTGCATGAATACGTGATGTCGAGTAAAATACGCTTACCGGATGAAATATATATCGGTAATTTTCTTTTCTCTGATTGGCTTGATATGGATATCGCTTGATGAAAATCTTCAATCAATATATAAGGGCACTGTCACTCTAGCTTTTTTCATTTGCCAACGAAACTACGCACAAAAACAAAGCCCAAAAATGCGATCTAAATATTTTCCAGTCTTCGCTGTTCTTTTTACGTTATTTGCTCTTCAAGTTGGCGATGCTCCTCGCATATTTTGTTGGTAGTTATCGACGATTTGGGTTGGAGCGATGTTGGTTTTCATGGCGCACAATTTCAAACTCCAACATGGATAAGCTTGCATCTGAAGGAGTAATCTTGGAAAATTATTATGTACAGCCGATTTGCACACCAACCAGAGGCGCTCTTCTTTCTGGATGTACCCCATACATTTAGGTAACGTTGTAACACTGTTTGCAGACCTTGATCTCACGCCCGGGGGGGAGGGGGGGGGGGTACTCCATATATGAGCTATATAGGTATGTGCGCTGTGAAGGGTGTGGTTTTCAGGCCGTTTAGTCCAGGATAGGGTATTGTAATCAGACATTTTTGGTCAAGAATAGGGTATCATTTTCCGCGAAACTGATCAGACGTGCAGTTGCGTGAAAAATTTAGTCTAGACAAGGTTTACTAGCAAATGGCATTTAAAAATCGGTACGGCAAGCAGTACGGCGAGCAGTACGGCCAGCAGTACGGCCAGCAGTACGGCCAGCAGTACGTCCGGGGGGGGGGGGGTGGTACTTTGCAAATTTTTTCCAGAAAAGTCGTTTACTATCACAGTTATTAGTTAACAGAGGTCAGTAAAAATGCCGAACTGCCCGCCGTACGTAATATACCGATTTTTAAATGCCATTTGCCAGTAAAAAACCTTGTCTAGACTTAATTTTTTCACGCAACTGATCAGTTTTGCGGAATGATACCCTATTCTAGACCAAAAATCTCTGATAACTATACCCTATCCCAGACTAAACTGCCTGAAAACCATACCCTTCACAGCGGCACATACCTATATAGCTCATATATGGGAGTACCCTCGGGGGGGGGGGGGGGGGGCCAGTACGGCCTTTTTTACTGACCTTGTACATGTTAACTAATAACTGTGATAGTGAACGAGTTTCTAAAAAAAAAAAGGCGAGTCTGGAATAGGTTTAGGATAGGGTAGGGTTTTTTAGTGTTTAGTCTAAAATAGGGTTGCAAAAAGCAGCTAAAATGGTCTGGTATAGGTTAGGGGTGTCAGAGTTCTAGCGGCACACCCCCGCCCAAAAATTTGCAAACCCCCCCCCCCCCGGATCTCACGACTCGATCAAAGGTTACCCATGCACATAGTGTGATATTAAAGCGGCGCTATGTGTGAGAAATCGAAAACAATTACTAATATAAATATGTTTATTAAATTTTTACAAACCCTTACAATTTACGCTGTTACAAATTACGGCTTCTTACACAAAGCGCCACGGTTTTTCTCACAGTGGGAGCATAAATTACTTATGGTTTAGATTTACGTAATAAAATAGATAGGGGTAAACGGGGTCAAAGGAGTTCACATCCGGTTTCATGCACGTTTTCAATATAAGATGTATCAATATAATATTTTTCCAAATCATACTTTTTCCTGTATCAATGATCATATTTTGTTACATTTTATAGATGGTTTTCACTCACGTGACCTCCAGTCCTGTGGGACTCAAAGGTGATGGCGGCCATGTTGGTGCACATAACAAAAGAAGTTTATTAAAATTATTTTGTAGGTGTGCACCAACATGGCCGCCGTGACGGTACATATCGAGATATGTACCGCCACAAAAGGTATATGTTTCTGAGTCGCTTTGGTCTGAAATTGATATGCTATGCTTCTTAATCTAACATAATTCTTTTCATTTTGGCTTGAAAAATATTAGAAAATTAAAAAAAACACCCGGCCCTAAAATCGCTGGAATTTATCCTTGCCTGTCACTGTCCAATCTCTATTACTTCCTTACAGTCAGACACATGCTTGTGTCTAGTCAGAATCATTTATAGTGTTGGTGGGGTTACATGTTATAATTTACTGCAGTTTTCCGTAAGAACAATAGCCTGCGTGGCAGGCGTTCGAAGGGGAAGGGGGAGGGGGAGAATTCAGGTGCGCGAGAACGAGAAGGGCGCACGACAATAGAACGTCATTCATAAGAACCCGCCAATAAGGACACCCCGTTAATACGCACTGTTTTCGTGGTCATTTCGCTCTACGGTGTCCGTATTAACGGATTTTCACTGTGCTAATCAAATAAATTGGTAATGTTGTCAGGTTTGCAGCGTGGAGTAATACGTCATAGTGATCCATATGGACTGCCACTTGCCATCACTACCTTACCGGAGAAACTCAAAGAAGCAGGTATGTCAAGTAGCCTAAAATATCACTTCGCCTTCGGATTCTGTTTGTTTGGGAGGGTTAGCCGGGGTGGAGGGGGGGGGGAGGGGGGGGGGGGGGGGGAGGGGGGAAGGTACTCAGCAGTAATATTAACAGGAAGGTACGAATGACGCCAAATTGTTAGACCACAAATAATTCATATTAGGCTGACACGAGACCCAACAAAAGTCACTGCCACTTGAAATTACTAGACTACCGCAGAAACTCAAAGAAGCGGGTACGTATGTCAAGGAGCCTAAAATGTCACGTCGCCTTCGGATTCTGTTTGTTTGGGAGGGTTAGCCGGAGGTGGGTGGGTGTGTGTGTGTGTGTGTGTGGTGTGGGGGGGGGGGGGGGTGGGGGGGGTGGGAGGTGCTCGGCCGTAATAGTGACAGGAGGGTGTTAATGAAGCCAAATTGTAGTACTGTAGCAAAAACTGCGTTTTTAAAAAATCTGCACGGGTCTTGGGCAGACATAATTTGTTTTCCTTGTCTCTAAGTTCATAGTCTGTGCTGGAGGGTGTAAACAGGCCTTGAAGATACTCCGGACAGTCCGGAGTTTGATTGATTACAGTTTTGAACATTTGTTTCGCTTTAACTTTCTTCGTTATGGTACAGAGTTCATCCCATCCTAGACTATTGCGAATGGTAGTAGCCGCAAGAGAAAACGACGCTTCGAAAGCTAC